>CM033476.1:9468637-9533092 GCA_019447015.1 Hymenochirus boettgeri | reverse complement strand
GCTGACCCGAGAATTGGCTCTTCTGTGCTGGGCCATACGTTGATGCAGTTGCTGTTTGGTCTCCCCCACATACAAATCAGAGCATTCTTCACTGCACTGCACTGCATATATGATGTACACGAGTACCAACAGTGAAGGGAAAAAGCAAGACAGGAGGAAGAACATGGTCATCCCATATGTAGCAGGGGTCTCCGAGAAATTAAGAAGATTTTCAAAAACATCGTATCCCTGTCGCTTTAAAACCGAACAACACACTAAGGCAGCAATTGGTAACATCTGAAAGACCCAATACCAAAACACAAGAAAAGCGACATCATATATGCAGTGCAGTGCAGTGAAGAATGCTCTGATTTGTATGTGGGGGAGACCAAACAGCAACTGCATCAACGTATGGCCCAGCACAGAAGAGCCAATTCCTCGGGTCCGGACTCAGCCGTGTATCTGCATCTTAAGGATAAAGGACATACCTTTGAAGATGGTAATTTAACATACTGGCGAAGGAACGTGACTGGTTCAAGAGAGGTGTTAAGGAGGCCATTTATGTGAAAATAAGAAACCAAGCCTAAATAGAGGTGGGGGGTTCGACACCAACTGTCTGCCATGTACAAGGCTGTTTTAACACCTTACTCTGGCGTTCCTATACCACCTCTTAGCCACTATCTAATCACACCTTAACACCTGGCTGTGATATGCTAATTGGGATTTTCCAGGGTACATAATTGCCACAGATTCTTGTACAATCATTCTGAATTGAGAAAGCCAGCGGATGACTAGCGAAACGTCTTCAAGAACTACATTTCAAGTCCAGTTGATCTAATTGAATACAACAGATATACCATGACCTGGATGAATGAGAACCTTCACAAGCAAACATACACATACTACTGTATAATCTGTATTGTTATAATTTACAGTGCTACGTCCCCAAGTGGCGCTATATAAATAAAGATATACGTACATACTGTATAATCTGTATTGTTATAATGTCAGCGCTGTGTCCCCAAGTGGCGCTATAAAAATAAACATACATATATACTGTATAATCTGTATTGTTATAATGTACAGTGCTGCGTCTCCAAGTGGCGCTATATAAATAAACATATACATACATACTGTATAATCTGTATTGTTATAATGTACAGCGCTGCGTCCCCAAGTGGCGCTATATAATAAACATTACATACATACTGTATAATCTTATTGTTATAATGTACAGCGCTGGTACCCAAGTGGCACTATATAAATAAACATATACATACATACTGTATAATCTGTATTGTTATAATGTACAGCGCTGTGTACCCAAGTGGCACTATATAAATAAACATATACATACATACTGTATAATCTGTATTGTTATAATGTACGTGCTGTGTACCCAAGTGCGCGCTATATAAATAAACATATGCATACATACTGTATAATCGGTATTGTTATAATGTACAGCGCTGTGTACCCAAGTGGCGGCTATATAAATAACAATGCATACATACTGTATAATCTGTATTGTTATAATGTACAGCGCTGTGTACCCAAGTGCGCTATATAATAAACATATGCATACATACTGTATAATCTGTATTGTTTAAAATGTACAGCGCTGTGTACCCAAGTGGCGCTATATAAATAAACATTACATACATATTGTATAATCTGTATTGTTATAATGTACAGCGCTGTGTCCCCAAGTGGCGCTATATAAATAAACAATACATACATACTGTATAATCTGTATTGTTATAATGTACAGCGCTGTGTCCCCAAGTGGCGTATATAAATAAACTAACATACTATTGTATAATCTGTGTTGTATAATGACAGCGCTGTGTCCCCAAGTGGCCTATATAAATAAACTATACATACATACTGTATAATCTGTTTGTTTAAAATGTACAGCGCGTGTGTACCCAAGTGGCGCTATAATAATAAACATATACATACATACTGTATAATCTGTATTGTTGTATATGTACAGCGCTGTGTACCCAAGTGGCGCTATATAAATAAACATATACATACATACTGTATAATCTGTATTGTTATATATGTACACGCTGTGTACCCAAGTGGCGCTATAAATAAACATATACAACATACTGTATAATCTGTATTGTTATAATGTACAGCGCTGTTCCCCAAGTGCGCTTATAATAAACATATACATACATAACTGTATAATCTGTATTGTTATAATGTACAGCGCTGTGTACCCAAGTGGCGCTATATAATAAACATATACATACATACTGTATAATCTGTATTGTATAATGTACAGCCTGTGTACCCAAGTGGCGCTATATAAATAAACATATACATACTGTATAATCTGTATTGTTATAATGAGTCTGACTTGAATGGAATAAATAACTGTAAAGTAAATATGTGTAGCACTCTATCAAATTAATATACATAGACTCATTTTATTTACCATAATAATAGACGGGGTTTCTTGAATGGCCCTTCAGCTTGTTTTTTTCTCTTACAATGGGAAACAATGGGTGGGAATTATGTAATAAAGTGACTTCTCTGTGTGATCCAGAGGGAATATGAAGACTTGTATCCTTATTCTGCTGTCAAGTCACTGGGTGAATTTTCCACAACGCCTACTGACATTCACTGTCTGCACCGCCGGGAAGAAATCTCTCTGTAGATGAATCATGGAATTTCACTTTGTGTGTCCACTGCCCAGAAATGCACTGACGATACGTCTCCAACTGCGCCTCCAGATCACAAATGGAATAAATCCAATTAATTCATTTCACAGCCTACGACACTGTACAGGACAGCCTATTGGTTGTGATTTTATTTATATGTATACATAGTATGTTTCTGTTGTGATTAAAAATTAAAGGCCAACTCTGGATTCAGACCATTGAACGGTAAACCAATCACAGTTGGCCTGATGGAAATTAAAGCGGTACTGGTACTATTTCGGCAATTGATACTGCAATGGGCTAATTAGCAATTATAGAATTGATAATGGGAGATTAAATGTTACTTTTGTTCCCCTTTAAGATACATATATGGGGCTTATTTAAAAAGAGGTGCAATATGTTCCCATGTTCTTAATTTGCAGCAACCAATCGGATGTTTTCTAACTGTAGCAGACCAATTAAAAGATAATACCGGATTGGTCACTGCAGAATAGAGCCTACCACAGAGGTAACACGCATATGTTCTGGAAGGTTCGTTCGTTTCCAGTAAACCCCCCCCCCCCTCCACCATGTTTTTTTGGCAGGGATAACACACGATCTTTTCCGGCAATGACACAGAAAATTCAATACCTTCTGTCTTCTATCAATACGGTTCAGCAGTGCGTTTGAGCTGTAACGCTCCAAGGTTTTGTACTTGGATTCGGCACAGGAACAGCCTGCATATTTTGTCATGAGAAGCCACAGTACACGGTAATAATTAAATCATGATATGTTCTTAGTTTGAACAGTGCAGCCCTGGGGGAGTTTTTGGTTAACAGCTTATGGTGCTTTGATGGCCAACAATATCCATTGCCTCCAGGTCTCTTGGGATCTGTCAGGGCCCCTAAACAATGTCCATTTCTGGCCATACACCGGTCTATTTTTAAGAATGAAGTGGTTGAAATTTGGTCCAATCAATTGCAACCATCATGCAGGTAAAGTAACGTGTATGGACAGTTTAAATCTACACTACATCATCCGGGTGAGATCTCCCAACATCATTGGGGAAATGACATTTATGTTAACCCCAATAGCTTTCTGCTTCTTGTAATAAAGTCCAATTGCTCCCCATTAGTTTATACAGGAAAAAAAGCTTATAATCTTACAGGTTGGAGCAGATGGCAGCTCTCGGCACGTTAAGTAATAATCTTATATACTTTAGTAATAAGCTTATAATCTTACAGGTTGGAGCAGATAGCGCTCTCGGCACGTAAGTAATATCTTATATTACGTTAAGTAAAGGCTTATAATCTTACAGGTTGGAGCAGATAGCAGCTCTCGGGCACGTTAAGTAATAATCTTATATTACGTTAAGTAATAGCTTATAATCTTACAGGTTGGAGCATAAGCAGCTCTCGGCACGTTAAGTAATAATCTATATTACGTTAAGTAATAAGCTTATAATCTTACAGGTTGGGCAGATAGCAGCTCTCGGCACGTTAAGTAAAGCTTGATGGAAGCCTCCTGGTTAACTTCTGCTTCACCCCACGAGCTGCAACAGGCATGGGAGCAGGTCACCATTTGTGTAGCTTATTGTGACATGAAAACTAGTAGGGAGATTCAATAAAAGTTCTTATCATTAAAAATGGGGCTAATTTTGCCCCACCAATCAGATCTTATTTAACTTTTGAAAGCTAACATCTGATTGGTTGGGGCAAAATTAGCAACCATTTTAACAATAAGAACTTTTATTGAATCTCCCTATAGTGAGACAAACATAGATGTAACATTACACTAGGTGTGACATACACACTAGGTGTGACATACACAAGGTGTGACACATTGTGACACACTAGTGTACATACCACTAGGGTGACATAACACAATAGTGTGACATACACAGTAGGTGTGACAATACCAAGGTGTGACATACAACAGTAGATTTACATACACAGTAGGTGTGACATACACAGTAGGTATTGACATACACAGTAAGGTGACATACACAGTAGATGTGACATACACATAGTGCATACCAGTAGGTGTGACATCACAGTAGGTGTGACATACACAGTATGTACATACACAGTAGTGACATACACAGTAGTGTGACATACACAGTAGGTGTACATACACAGTAGGTGTGACATCCACAGTAGGTGTGATACCATAGTGTGACATACACAGTAGATGTGACATACACATTAGGTTTGACATACACAAGTAGGTGTGACATACACAATAGGTGTGACATACAAAGTAGGTGTGACATCACAGTAGTGTGACATACACAGTAGATGTGACATCACAGTAAGTGTACATACACAGTAAGGTGTGACATACACAGTAGGTGTGACATACACAGTAGATGTGACATACACAGTAATGTGACATACACATTAGTGTGCATACACATTAGAGTGTGACATACACAGTAGATGTGACATACACAGTGGTGTGACATACACACTAGGTGTGACATACACGTAGGTGTGACATACACGTAGATGTGACATCCACAGTAGGTGTGATACACTAGGACTACACTAGGGTGACATACACAGTATGGTGTGACATACACAGTAGATGTGACTACACAGTAAGGTGTGACATACACACTAGGTGTGACTACACATAGGTGTGACATACCACGTAGAGTGTGACATACACAGTAGGTGTGACATACACAGTAGTTGACATACACATGATGTGACATACACAGTAGGTTGTGTACATACATATGTGTACATACAGTAGGTGGACATCACATAGGTGTTGGACATACAACAATAGATGTGACATACACAGTAGTGTGACATACACAGTAAAAGATGTGACATACACAGTAGGTGTGACATACACAGTAGATGTGACCATAGCACAGTAATGTGACATACACAGTAGGTGTGACATACACACAGTAGGTGGACATACACAATAGATGTGACATACACAGTTAACATAGGTGTGACATACCAGTAGGTGTGACATACAACATATTAGGTGTGACATACCAGTAGGTGTGACATACCACAGTAGATGTGACATACACAGTAGGTGTGACATACACAGTCGATGTGCATACACAGTAGGTGTACATACAACAGTAGTGTGAATCACGTAGTGTGAATACACAGTAGTGTACATACAAGTACAAAGGTGTGACATACACCGTAGGTGGACATACACAGTAGGTGGTTGTGAACATACACATTAGATGTTGACATACACAGTAGGTGTGACATACACAGTAGATGTGTGACATACACAGTAGGTGGGACATACACAATAGGTGTGACATAACACATAGGTGTGACATACACAGTAGATGTGACATACACGTAGATGTGACATACACAGTAGATGTGACATACCCATAGAGTGTGACTACCAAGTAGGTGTGACATACACAGTAGGTGTGAACATACCAGTAGTGTGCATACACGTAGTGTGACATACCAATAGGTGTGACAACCGTAGGTGTGACATACACAGTAAGATGTGACATACACAGTAGGTGTGACATACACGAGGTGTGCATACCATAGGTGTGACATACACAGTAGTGTGACATACACAGTGTGTGACATACACATAAGATGTGGACATACACACTAGGTGTGCATCACACAGTAGTGTGACATCCATAGGTGTGACATACACGTAGATGGACATACACAGTAGGTGTGACATACACTAGGTGGTGACTACACATTAGGTGTGCATACACATAGGTGTGACATACACAATATATGTTGACATCACAGTAGTGTGACATAACAATAGGTGTGACATACACGAGAGATGTGACATCACACAGTAGGTGTGACATCACAGTAGATGTGACATACACAGTAGGTGGTGACATACACATTAGATTGACAATACACAGTAGGTGTGACATACACAGTAGATGTGACATACACAGTAGGTGTGACTCACAGTAGTGTGACTACACAGTAGATGTGACATACACAGTAGGTGTGACATACACAGTAGAGACTTTGACATACACATTAGGTGTGAACATACACAGTAGTGTGACATCCACAGTAGTGTGACATACACAGTAGATGTGACATACACAGTAGGTGTGACATACCAGTAGATGTGACATACACAGTAGGGTTGACATACACAGTAGGTGTGACATACACATTAAGGTGTGACATACACAGTAGGGTGACATACACAGTAGATGTGACATACACAGTAGATGTGACATACCAGTAGTCAGATAAGATGTGACATACACACTGGTGTGACATACACAGTAGATGTGACATACACACAGTAGGTGTGACATACACAGTAGATGTGACATACACAGTATAATGTGACATACCAAGTAAGATTGACATACACACTAGGTGTGACATACACTAGAATGTGACATACACAGTAATGTGACATGACCCATAGGGTTAGTGACATACACCGTAATTGTGACATCCACAGTAGTTGTGACATACACGTAGATGTGACATACCAGTTACAGTATGATGGACATACACAGGTAGATGTGACATACACTACTAGAGTGTGACATACACATAGTGTGACATCCACACTAGGTGTGACATACACACAGTGTGACATACACGGTAGTGACATCCACGTAGGTGTGACATACATAACAGTAGGATGTGACATACACATTAATTGTGACATACACAGTAGTGTGACATACCACAGTAGATGGTGAACATACCAGTAGATGTGACATACACACTAAGGTGTGGACATACACAGTATGTGTGTGACAATACACAGTAGAATGTGATATTATTTATATAGTGCCACTTGGGGACGCAGCGCTGTACATTATAACAATACAGATTATACAGTATGTATGTATATGTTTATTTATATAGCGCCACTTGGGGACGCAGTGTTGTACATTATAACAATACAGATTATACAGTATGTATGTATATGTTTATTTATATAGCGCCACTTGGGGACGCAGTGTTGTACATTATAACAATACAGAATATACAGTATGTATGTATATGTTTATTTATATAGCGCCACTTGGAGCTGACCCGAGAATTGGCTCTTCTGTGCTGGGCCATACGTTGATGCAGTTGCTGTTTGTCTCCCCCACATACAAATCAGAGCATTCTTCACTGCACTGCACCTGCATATATGATGAACACGAGTACCAACAGTGAAGGGAAAAAGCAAGACAGGAGGAAGAACATGGTCATCCCATATGTAGCAGGGGTCTCCGGAAATTAAGAAGAATTTTCAAAAAACATCGTATCCCTGTCTGCTTTAAAACCGAACAACACACTAAGGCAGCAATTGGTACATCTGAAAGACCCAATACCAAAACACAAGAAAAGCGACATCATATAGCAGTGCAGGCAGTGAAGAATGCTCTGATTTGTATGTGGGGGAGACCAAACAGCAACTGCATCAACGTATGGCCCAGCACAGAAGAGCCAATTCCTCGGGTCAGACTCAGCCGTGTATCTGCATCTTAGGATAAAGGACATACCTTTGAAGATTGTAATGTTAACATACTGGCGAAGGAACGTGACTGGTTCAAGAGAGTTTTTAAGGAGGCCATTTATGTGAAAATAAAGAAACCAAGCCTAAATAGAGGTGGGGGGTTCACACCAACTGTCTGCCTGTACAATGCTGTTTTAACACCTACTCTGGGCGTTCCTATAACACCTCTTAGCCACTATCTAATCACACCCTTAACACCTGCCTGTGATAGCTAATTGGGATTTTCCAGGGTACATAATTGCCCACAATTCTTGTACAAGTCATTCTGATGAGAAAGCCAGTCGGATGACTAGCGAAACGTCTTCAAGAACTACATTTCAGTCCAGTTGATCTAATTGAATACAACAGATATACCATGACCTGGATGAATGAGAACCTTCACAAGCAAACATACACATACATACTGTATAATCTGTATTGTTATAATTTACAGTGCTACGTCCCCAAGTGGCGCTATATAAATAAAGATATACGTACATACTGTATAATCTGTATTGTTATAATGTACAGCGCTGTGTCCCCAAGTGGCGCTATATAAATAAACATATACATATATACTGTATAATCTGTATTGTTATAATGTACAGTGCTGCGTCTCCAAGTGGCGCTATATAATAAACATATACATACATACTGTATAATCTGTATTGTATATAATGTACAGCGCTGCGTCCCAAGTGGCGTATATAAATAAACATATACTACATACTGTATAATCTGTATTGTTTATAATGTACAGGCGTGTGTACCCAAGTGGCACTATATAAATAAACAATAACATACATACTGTATAATCTGTATTGTTATAATGTACAGCGCTGTGTTACCCAAGTGGCACTATATAAATAAACATATACATACATACTGTATAATCTGTATTGTTATAATGTACAGTGCTGTGTACCCAAGTGGCGCTATATAAATAAACATATGCATACATACTGTATAATCGGTATTGTTATAATGTACAGCGCTGTGTACCCAAGTGGCGCTATATAAATAAACATATGCAACATACTGTATAATCGGTTTGTTATAATGTACAGCGCTGTGTACCCAAGTGGCGCTATATAAATAAACATATGCATACATACTGTATAATCTGTATTGTTATAATGTACAGCGCTGTGTCCCAAGTGGCGCTATATAAATAAACATATACAACATATTGTTAATCTGTATTGTTATAATGTACACGCTGTGTCCCCAAGTGGCGCTATATAAATAAAAATCCATACATACTGTAATATCTGTATTGTTATATGTACAGCGCTGTGTCCCCAGGCCGCTATATAAATAAACATTACATACATATTGTATAATCTGTGTTGTTATAATGTACAGCGCTGGTCCCCAAGTGGCGCTATATAAATAACATATACATACATACTGTATAATCTGTATTGTTATAATGTACAGCGCTGTGTACCCAAGTGGCGCTATATAAATAAACATATACATACTACTGTATAATCTGTATTGTTATAATGTACAGAGCTGTGTACCCAGTGGCGCTATATAAATAAACATATACATACATACTGTATAATCTGTATTGTTATAATGTACAGCGCTGTGTACCCAAGTGGCGCTATATAAAAAAAACTATACATACATACTGTATATCTGTATTGTTATAATGTACAGCGCTGTGTCCCCAAGTGGCGCTATATAAATAAACATATACATACATACTGTATAATCTGTATTTTATAATGTACAGCGCTGTGTACCCAAGTGGCGCTATATAAATAAACATATACATACATACTGTATAATCTGTATTGTTATAATGTACAGCGCTGGTGTACCCAAGTGGCCTTATATAAATAAACATATACATACTGTATAATCTGTATTGTTATAATGAGTCTGACTTGAATGGAATAAATAACTGTAAAGTAAATTATGTAGCCACATCTATCAGATTAAATATACATAGACTCATTTTATTTACCATATAATAGACGGGGTTTCTTGAATGGCCCTTCAGCTGTGTTTTCTCTACACAATGGGAAAGACATGGGTGGGAATTATGTAATAAAGTGACTTCTCTGTGTGATCCAGAGGGAATATGAAGACTTGTATCCTTATCTCTGCTGTCAAGTCACTGGGTGAATTTCCACATCGCCTACTGACATCACTGTCTGCACCGCAGGGAAGAGGAATCTCTCGGTAGATGAATCATGGAATATTCACTTTGTGTGTCCAACTGCCCAGAAATGCAGCTGACGATACGTCTCCAACTGCGCCTCCAGATCACAAATGGAATAAATCCAATATTTCTTCACAGGCCTACGACACTGTACAGGACAGCCTATGGTTGTGATATTTATTTATATAGTACATAGTATGTTTCTGTGTGATTAAAAATTAAAGGCCACTCTGGATTCAGACCATTGAACGTAAACCAATCAGCAGTTTGCCTGATGGAAATTAAAGCGGTACTGGGACTATTTCGGCAATTGATACTGCAATGGGCTAATTGCAATTATAGAATTGATAATGAGATTAAAAGTTACCTTTTGTTCCCCTTTAGATACAATATATGGGGCTTATTAAAAAGAGGTGCAATATGTTGCCCATGTTCTTAATTTGCAGCAACCAATCGGAGGTTTTCTAACTGTAGCAGACCAATTAAAATATAATACCGGATTGGTCACTGCAGAATAAGAGCCTAACCACAGAGGTACAGCGCAATGGTTCTGGAAGGTTCGTTCGTTTCCAGTACCCCCCCCCCCCTCCACCCATGTTTTTTTGGCAGGTATACAACAGATCTTTTCCGGCAATGACACAGAAAATTCAATATCCTTCTGTCTTCTCAATACTGTTCAGCAGTGCGTTTGAGCTGTAACGCGCTCCAAGGTTTTTGTACTTGGATTCGGCACAGGAAAGCCTGCAATATTTGTCATGAGAAGCCACAGTAACACTGTAATAAATTAAATCATGATATGTTCTTAGTTGAACAGTGCAGCCCTTGGGGTATTTTTGGTTAAAAGCCAGCTTAGGTGTCTTGATGGCAACAAATATCCATTGCCTCCAGGTCTTTGGGATCTGTCAGGCCCCTAAACATGTCCATTTCTGGCCATACACCGGTCTATTTTTAAGAATGAAGTGGTTGAAATTGGTCCAATCAATTGCAACAATCATGCAGGTAAAGTAACGTGTATGGACAGTTTAAATCTACACTACATCATCCGGGTGAGATCTCCCAACATCATTGGGGAAAATGACATTTTATGTTAAACCCCAATAGCTTCTGCTTCTTGTAATAAAGTCCAATTGCTCCCCATTAGTTAATACAGGAAAAATAAGCTTATAATCTTACAGGTTGGAGCAGATAGCAGCTCTCGGCACGTTAAGTAATAATCTTATATTACGTTAAGTAATAAGCTTATAATCTTACAGGTTGGAGCAGATAGCAGCTCTCGGCACGTTAAGTAATAATCTTATATTACGTTAAGTAATAAGCTTAATATCTTACAGGTTGGAGCAGAATAGCAGCTCTCGGAGCACGTTAAGTAATAATCTTATTTACGTTAAGTAATAAGCTTAATCTTACAGGTTGGAGCAGATAGCAGCTCTCGGCACGTTAAGAATAATCTTATATTACGTGAAGTAATAAGCTTATAATCTTACAGGTTGAGCAGATAGCAGCTCTCGGCACGTTAGTAAAGCTTGTGGAAGCTGCCTGGTTAACTTCTGCTTCACCCCACGCAGCTGCCACACATGGGGAGAGGTCACCATTGTGTACTTATTGTGACATGAAAACTAGTAGGAGATCATAAAAGTCTTATCATAAAAATGGGGCTAATTTTGCCCACCAATCAGATCTTATTAACATTTGAAAGCTAACATCTGATTGGTTGGGGCAAATTACACCATTGTTTAACAATAAGACTTTATGAATCTCCCTATAGGTGAGACAACATAGATGTACATACCTAGGTGTGACATCCAATAGTGTGCATACAAATGGTGTGACATGGACACACTAGTGTGCATACACATAGTGTGACATACCATATGGCATACACAGGGTATGTGTGACATACACATAGGTGTACTACACAGTAGATGTGACATACACAGTAGTGTGACATACACCCGTAGATGGACAATTAAAAACACAAAAGTAAGATGTACATAACAGTATGACATACACAGTAGATGTGGCACATACACAGTAGTGGGAATACACATAGTGTGACAAATACAGTAATGTGACATACACATAGGTGTGACATACACAGTAGGTGTGACATACACAGTAGGTGGTGACATACACAGTATGTGTGACATCACAGTAGGTGTGACATACACAGTAGATGTACATACACAGTATGTGACATACACATAGTGTGACATACAAAACAATAGGTGTGACAACACAATAGGTGACATACACATTAGGTGGTGACTACACAGTAGGTGTACATACAACACAGTAGATGGGTGACATACCAGTAGATGTGCATACACAGTAGGTGTGACATACACAGTAGGTTTGACATCACAGTAGTGTGACTACAAGTAGATTGACATACACAGTTAGGTGGTGACATACACAGTAGATGTGACATACACAGTAGGTGTGACATACACAGTAGGTGTGACAACACACTAGGGTAGGTGACATACCCAGTAGGTGTGACATACACAGTAGATGTGACATAACAGTAGGTGTGACATACACAGTAGGTTTGACATACACACTAGGTGTGACATACACAGTAGGTGTGACATACACAGTGAGATGTGACATACACAGTGAGGTGTGACATACACACTATGTGAGATAGTGACATACACATGGGTGTGACATACACAGTAGTGTGACATACACAGTAGATGTGACATACACAGTAGATGTGTTTGTGACATACCAGTAGTGTGACATACACAGTAGGTGTGACATACACAGTAGGTGTGACATACCAGTTAGGTGGACACTACCAATAGATGTGACTACACATAGTGTGACATACACAGTAGATGTGACATCACAGTAGTGTAGGTGGACATAACACAGTAGTGTGACATACACAATAGATGTGACATATCACCGTAGGTTGACATACACAGTAGGTGACATACACACGTGAATTACTAGGTGGACATACACAGTAGGATGTGACATACACAGTAGGTGTGACATACACAGTAGGTGGACATACACAGTAGGGTGTGACATACACAGTAGGTGTGACATACACAGTATTGTGACATCACAGTAGTAGGGACCTACACAGTAGGTGTGACATACACAGTAGGTGTGACATACAACAGTAATGTAGTGTGACATACACAGTAGGTGGACATCACAGTAGGTGTGACATCATACACAGTAGGTGTGACATACACAGTAGATGTGACAAACATGAGTTGACATACAGTAGGTGTGCATACACAGTAGGTGTGACATACACAGTAGGTGTACATACACAGTAGGTGTGACATACACACTAGGTTGACATACACAGTAGATGTGACATACACAGTAGATGTGACATACACAGTAGGTGTGACATACACAGTAGGTGTGACATACACAATAGGTGTGGACATACACAGTAGGTGTGACATACACAGTAGATGTGACATACACAGTAGATGTGACATACACAGTAGGTGTGACATACACAGTAGGTGTGTGACATACACAGTAGACATGTTGACATACACAGTCAGGTGTGACATACACAGTAGTCATACAGTAGGTGTGGACATACAACGTAAGGTGTGACATACACATTAGATGTGACATCACAGTAGGTGTACATACACAGTAGATGTGCATAACACACAGTGGTGACATACACAGTAGGTGTGACATACACAGTAGGGTGTGACATACACGTATATGTGGACATAACATAGGTGTGACAACACATTAGTGTGGACATAACAGTAGTGTGACATACACAATAGGTGTGACATACACAATAGATGTGAACATACACAGTAGATGTGACATACACAGTAGGTGTGACATACACAGTAGATGTGACATACACAGTAGGTGTGACATACACAGTAGATGTGACATACACAGTAGGTGTGACATACACAGTAGATTGACATACACAGTAGGTGTGACATACACAGTAGATGTGACATACACAGTAGGTGTGACATACACAGTAGGTGTGACATACACAGTTAGATGTGACATACATCAGTAGGTACATACGGATGTGACATACACATAGGTGTGACATACACAGTAGATGTGACATACACAGTAGGTGTGACATACACAGTAGATGTGACATACACAGTAGTGTGTGACATACACAGTAGATGTGACATACACAGTAGGTGTGACATACACAGTAGGTGTGACATACACAGTAGGTGTGACATACACAGTAGGTGTGACATACACAGTAGATGTGACATACACAGTAGATGTGACATACACCGTAGATGTGGTGACATACACACTAGGTGTGACATACACGTAGATTGACACAGTAGTGTGACATACCAGTAGTGTGACATACACAGTAGATGTGACATACACAGTAGGTGTGACATACACAGTAGGTGTGACATACACAGTAGAGTGACATACACAGTAGATGTGACATACACAGTAGGTGTGACATACACAGTAGATGTGACATACCAGTAGGTGTGACATACACAGTAGATGTGACATACACAGTAGATGTGACATACACAGTAGATGTGACATACACAGTAGGTGTGACATACACAAGCTAGTGTGACATACACACTAGGTTGTGACATACACAGTCAGGGGTGACATACACAGTAGTGTGACATACACAGTAGGTTGGACATACCAGTAGATGTGACATACACAGTAGATTGACATACACAGTAGGTGTGACATACACAGTAGATGTACTAACAGTAGATGTTGACATACACAGTAGGTGTACATACACAGTAGTGTGACATACACAGTAGATGTGACATACACATAGGTGACATACACTAGTGTCATCACGTAGGTTTTGACATACACAGTAGAGTGTGACATACACAGAAGTAGGTGTGACATACACAGTAGGTGTGACATAACACATAGATGTGACATACACAGTAGTTGACATACGTAGGTGACATACACAGTAGGGTGACATACACAGTAGGTGTGACATACACAGTGTTGCATCACAGTAGATGTGACATACCAGTAGTGTGACTACACATAGGTGTGACATACACACTAGGTGGACATACACATAGTGTGACATACACATAGGTGTGACATACACAGTAGGTGTGACATACACACATAGGTGGACATACACAGTAGGTGTGACATACACAGTAGTGTGACTACACGATACACACTAGGTTGTGACATACACAGTAGATGTGACATAACACAATAGGTTGTGACATACACATAGGTGTGACATACACATAGGTGTGACATACACAGTAGATGTGACATACACAGTAGATGTGACATACACAGTAGGTGGACATCCAGTAGGTGTGACATACACAGTAGTGTGACATACACAGTAGGTGTGACATACCATACAGAGATGTGACACAATGTGACATACACTAGGTGTGACATACACAGTAGATGTGACATACCACGTAGGTGTGACATACACAGTAGATGTGACATAACACGTAGTTGACATACCAGTAGGTGTGACATCACAGTAGAATGTTGACATACACGTAGGTGTGCATAACAACACTAGGTGTGACTATCACAGTAGATGTGACATACACAGTAGGTGTGACATACACAGTAGGTGTGACATACACAGTAGGTGTGACATACACAGTAGGGTGTGACATACACAGTAGATGTGACAACACATAGATGTGACATACACAGTAGATGTGACATCACACGATTGTGATACACTAGTGTGGACATACACAGTAGATGTGACATACACAGTAGGTGGACATACACAGTAGATGTGACACACAGTAGGTGTGAACTACACAGTAATGTGTGACTACACAGTAATGTGACATACACAGTAGGTGTGACATACACAGTAGATGTGACATACACGAGGTTGATACACATAAGGTGTGACATACACATAGATGTGACATACACACTAGATTGACAACAGTAGATGTGACATTACACAGTAGAGTGTGACAGCACACTAGGTGTGACATACCCATAGGTGTGACATACACAGTAGGTGGTACATCACATAATGTGACATACACAGTAGTGACATACACATAGGTGTGACTACACAATAGGTGTGACATCACCGTATAATGTGACATACACATAGGTGTGACATACACACAGTAGATGTGCATACACAGTAGGTGTGACATCCACAGTAGAATGTGACAGTACACAGTAGGTGTGACTACAGGATGTGACATACAACTGGTGTGACATACCAAGTAGTGGTGACATACACATAGGTGTGACATACACAGTAGATGTGACTACACACTAGGTGTGACTACACAGTAGATGTAAACATACACCGTAGTGTGACATACACAGTAGGTGATACACAGTTGGTGTGACATAACACAGTAGATGTGACATACACACTAGGTGTGACATACACAGTAGTTGTGACATACACAGTAGGTGTGACATACACAGTAGGTGTGACTACCACAGTAGTTGACATACACAGTAGGTTGTGACATACACAGTAGATGTGACATACACAGTAGGTGTGTGACATACACAGTAGGTGTGACATACACAGTAGGTGTGAATACACACAGTAGGTGTGACATACACAGTATGTGACATACACAGTAGATGTGACATACACAGTAGGTGTGACATACACATCAGGTGTGACTACACATAGTGGACATATCACAGTAGATGTGACATACACAGTAGGTGTGAATACACAGTAGGTGTGACATCACACGTAGATGTGACATAACACAGTAAAGGTGTGACATACACAGTAGGTGTGACATACACATAGATGTGACATACACAGTAGGTGTGACATACACAGTAGATGTGAACATACCATAGGTGTGACATACACAGTAGATGTGACATACACAGTAGAAAATTGTGACATACACAGTAGATGTGACATACACAGTAGATGTAACATACACAGTAGGTGTACATACACGTAGGGTGACATACACTAGGTGATGAACATACACAGTAGGTGTGACATACCATAGGTTGTGACATACACAGTAGTGTGACATACACATAGGTGTGACATACACAGTAGGTGTGCATACACAGTAGGTGTGACTACACAGTAGAGGTGACATACACACTAGGTGTGACTACACAGTAGATGTGACATACACAGTAGGTGTGACATACACAGTAGGTGTGACATACACATAGGTGTACATACACAGTAGGTGTGACATACACAGTATGTGACATACACAGTAGGTGTGACATACACATAGGTGTCATACAGGTAGGTGACATCACAGTAGGTGTGACATACACAGTAGGTGTGACATCACAATAGATGGTGACATACACAGTAGTGTGTGATAACACAGTAGATTGACATACACAGTAGGTGGGTGACATACACAGTAGATGTGACATACACAGTAGTTGACTACACATAGATGTGACATACACAGTAGGTGTGACATACACAGTAGGTGTGACATACACGTAGATGTGACATACAGTAGGTGTGACATAACACAGAGATGTGACATACACAGTAGATGTGACATACACAGTAGGTGTGACATACACAATAGGTTGTGACATACACAGTAGGTGTGACATACACAGTAGGTGTGACATACACAGTAGGTGTGACATACACACTAGGTGTGACATACACAGTAGATGTGACATACACAGTAGGTGTGACATACACATAGGTGTGACATACACAGTAGATGTGACATACACAGTAGATGTGACATAGCACATTAGATGTGACATACACAGTAGATGTGACATACACAGTAGGTGTGACATACCAGTAGGTGTTGACTACACAGTAGATGTGACATACACAGTAGGGTGACATACACAGTAGGATGTGACATACACAGTAGATGTGACATACACAGTAGGATGTTCCATACACAGTAGATGTGACATACACGTAAGGTTGACTACAGTAGATGTGACATACACAGTAGATGTGACATACAACAATAGATGTGCATACACAGTAGATGGTGGGCATACACAGTAGATGTGACATACACAATAGATGTGACATACACAGTGAGGTGTACTACACACTAGGTGTGACATACCAGTAGATGTGACATCACAAGTGAGTGTGACATACACAATAGATGTGACATACACAGTAGGTGTGACATACACAGTAGGTGTGACATACACAGTGATGTAACATCACAGTAGGTGGACATACACGTAGATGTGACTACACAGTAGAGTGACATACACAGTAGTGGTGTGACATACCAGTAGGTGTGCATACACAGTAGGTGTGGACATACCAGTAGGGTGACATACACAGCAGTGTGACATACACGTAGATGTGACATACACATTAGATGTGACATACACATAGGTGTGACATACAACAGTAGATGTGACATACACAGTTAGGTGTGACATCACACAATAGATGTGACATACACGTAGATTGACATACCATAGTGTGACATACACAGTAGATGTGACATACACAATAGATGGACTACACAGTAGGTGTGACATACACAGTAGATGTTGACATACACAGTAGGTGTGACATACACAGAGTGCATACATGTGGACATACACAGTAGATGTGACTACACAGTAGATGTGACATACAACAGTAGATGGGTGACATACACAGTAGTGTGACATACCCAGTAGGTGTGAATACCAGTAGGGTGTGACATACACAGTATGTTTGACTACACAATAGTATGTGACATACACAGTAGGTGTGACATAACACAGTAGGTGTGACATACACAGTAGTGTGACCATACACAGTAGACAAGTGATACGACAGTAGATGACATACACGGAATGTACATACCAGTAGGTGTGCATACACAAGGTGTGACATACACATAGGTGTGACTACACAGAGGTGTGACATACACAGTAGATGTGACATACCACAGTAGATGTGACATACACAGTACATAATGTTGACATAGCCACAGTAGGTGTGACATACACAGTAGGTGTGACATACACAGTAGGTGTGACATACACAGTAGGTTTTGACATACACAGTAGATGGACTAACACAGTAGATGTGACATACACAGTAGATGTGGACATTCACAGTAGTGTGACATAACACAGTAGATGTGACATAACACCGTAGGTTGACATACACGTAGATGTGACATACACAGTAGATGTGACATACACAGTAGATGTGACATACACAGTAGGTGTGACATACAGTAGTGTGACATACACAGTATATGTGACATCAATAGGTGACATACACAGTAGGTGTGACATACACAGTAGGTGTGACATACACATAGTGATACAAGATGTGACATACACGTAGGTGTGACATACACAGTATGATGTGACATCACAGTAGAGTGTGACATACACAGTAGTGTGACATACACAGTAGATGTGGACATACACAGTAATGTGACATACACAGTAGGTGTGACATACCACTAGGTTGTGACATACACAGTAGGTGTGACATACACAGTAGGTGTGACATACACAGTAGATGTGACATACACAGTAAGTTGGTACATACACAGTAGGTGTGGACATACACACAGGTGACATACACTACGTAGTTTGACTACACAGTGGTACATACACAGTAGTTGTGACATAACACCGTAGATGTGACTACACATAGTGTGACATCACAGTAAGTGACATAACCAGTAGACTGTGACATTCCAGTAGGTGTGACTACACATAGATGTGACATACACAATAGGTGTGACATACACAGTAGGTGTGACATCACAGTGAGATTGGACATACAATTAGTGTGTGACCATATCACAATAGGTGTGACATACACAGTAGATGTGACACATACACAGTAGGTGTGGACATACACAGTAGGTGTGACATACACAGTAGAGGTGACATACACACGTAGGTGATAGGACATACACAGTAGGTGTGACATCCCAGTAGATGTGACATACCCAGTAGGTGTGACACACAGTATTTGACATACACAGTAGATGTGACATACACGCATAGGGTGTGACATACACAGTAGGTGACATACACATTAATGATGTGACATACACATTAGGTGTGACATACACAGTAGGTGTGACATACACAGTAGTGTGACATACACAGTAGATGTACATACAACAGTAGTGTGACATACACATAGGTTGTGACATACCATTAGGTGTGCACATACACAGTAGTATTATGACATACACAATAGATGTGACATACACAGTAGAGTGTGACATACACAGTAGGTGTGACATAACACAGTAGGTGTGACATACACAGTAGATGTGACATACACAGTACTCAGCCGTGTATCTGCATCTTAAGGATAAAGGACATACCTTTGAAGATTGTAATGTTAACATACTGGCGAAGGAACGTGACTGGTTCAAGAGAGGTGTTAAGGAGGCCATTTATGTGAAAATAAAGAAACCAAGCCTAAATAGAGGTGGGGGGGTTCGACACCAACTGTCTGCCATGTACAATGCTGTTTTAACACCTTACTCTGGGCGTTCCTATAACACCTCTTAGCCACTATCCAATCACGCCCTGAACACCTGGCTGTGATATGCTAATTGGGATTTTCCAGGGTACATAATTGCCACAGATTCTTGTACAAGTCATTCTGAATTGAGAAAGCCAGTTGGATGACTAGCGAAACGTCTTCAAGAACTACATTTCAAGTCCAGTTGATCTAATTGAATACAACAGATATGTGTATGTTTATTTATATAGCGCCACTTGGGGACGCATCGCTGTACAGTAATAAAATACAATAAAGTCATACAAGGGGGATAAAGGTCAGTTTTCAAGCTCCTTCCCTTCCTTCATTAACATGTGTCCTGTCCTTCAAAGTTAGAGGTGGAAGAACAGTCAGTGACAATGACTGTGGGAGGAGCCAGAAAGAATTAGTTATTACACAAGTATAATCAGTGGCATAACTATGATGCCTGCAGCGGCAACAATGCGGCCATGCCATCCCCTTCCCAGAGGATCAGTAAAGATTACGCATGATCAGCTGTTTAGAACTTCCACCGGTTTGGCTACGGTCTTTTAAACAGCTGATCCCATGTATCTTTACTGCATACGCACAGTCGGCTGCTTAAAAACGGCTGATTGTGGAGCCTCTGGGGAGGGGGTGTTAGTGGCCCAGCCAACAATCATGCAGGGGGGCTAGTGCAAAAACCGGCGCAAAATTTATGGCATCGCTTTGCACTGCGCAAAGAAAAATAGCGACACAGTGCAGGCAGTGCCAAACCTTTGCTAAGACATTAGTACACCGGTTAGCGTGATTTTAGCACTTATTTTCTCTTTGGCGCGGGATATGGCATCTCCCTGCAAATTCTTAAACTCGATTCTTTCACTACCTCCCCCTGTACAGATCCCACAAAGCTTCTTCTCAGTGCGGAAGGAATGAAAGAAACCCAGAGATCCACCTGTATCATTTCTAAGCACAATCAGAGGCCTATTATCACTCAAAACGCGGTAATTATATCATCATCCGTACAAACGTACATCACGCGCAGTATGCAGATTACTCTTGGGTAAATCATCAATTGCCAAATAACTCGCCTACGTTTCTGTTTTCCATACGTTTTCTTTTTAAACTCTGATTCTAGGCAGAAAAACTTCCAGTAGAATCTCTAGGGATTTAAAGGGGAACTAAAGCAGCAATAACAGACCAGCGCCCTGAATCCCCGTCATATAATAAAGATTTACATTTTGCAGAAAGCTGCAATTAGAAATCAGGCAGGGTGAGCGTTCTGCTCCGTGTCAGAAAGCAGCGAGTCTTATATATACTGATAAAAAAACCACATTCCTTAATTCAAGATACTTATTAAGAATATATAATAGATCTTTGCCGAGAATGTACTGGGCACAGTATGTTTCATGGGTGGCACTGCTTCATCAGACACCAGGGCTGGACCTTTAGGAGAGCAGAGTCATGTATGGTGTGCGCCCGTATCAAGCTCCTAAAAACAACATAGCCATTTATTCATTATCATCAAACATAACAAAATGTGCCCCAACATTCCTATTTAATTTTGGATGAGAGGCAGAGGTGTGACCACATAGGACCAGAGGTGTCTCTAGGGTTTTTGCCACCTGAGCCAAACTTTTGAATGCTGCCCCTATGTACTACTAGGTTGTTGTGTTTATTTTCCTTCTGCTCTGCCTGCCACTTTTCTAAAGAAAAAAAAATTAAAGTGAGCTCTGCCTGCCGCCTCTCTGATATTTAGCATGGGTGCCGCCCTGAGCATTTTTGCTCATATTGCCTCATTAGAGAGACACCCCTACATAGGGATCAAACTTCTAACACTTCCACCAGCAGACCAGGTGGTGCTTATCTGAAACCATCTAGTAGAGATGGACAAGAACTCGAACCTGAGTTTGAGTCGAACTTAAGACCGAATGAACTCGGACTTCTCTAACTATCCCAGAGCCAGATTTCTCGGACTCTCGATCTTTCCGGACTTTCGATAATTATAGAACATTCGTTATCACGGTTTTGAGAATTTAAGAGAATTTTACACTCTTGAAAGTATCATTCGTTTTCACGAACCCTCGAAAGTATCGCTCAATTTTGGTAAGCCTTGAATTGATGGTTCTATTTTTGGTAACCCTCAAAAGTATCTTTCGGTAACCCTCGAATTGGCCGTAACCCTCGAATGTAGCTTGCGCAAATCCCTGACAATTGTCCGCTCGTGTTTAAGAAGTGTTTTAACAAGTTTTGGTGATAGTGACATGTTCCCCAGACCATTTCCCAGGTGCCACAGCCATTTACAGTAAGTTACCATTGTTAGTTTAGCTGTAAATCATCCGGACTTTTCCAACTATCACTCCCCATTGACTTTAATGGGTCCGAATTTGAACTTTCAAACTTTTACTGAAGTTCGAAAGTTCAAAAACCGACCAAACTTTATGAAGTTCGTCCATCTCTACCATAAAATAGTTGGCCAGAAAGGTGCCCTCTACATCCTTCAGATATTTTGATTCCCTTCCTCTGAGTTAGTACATTACACAGCTATCTTGTAGTGATGTGGGGTAAAGGTTGGCAGACTGGATGGTAACTGTACCCTGAAGACTGCCGACCCAACACTGAGGCTCTTTTGGTAGCCAGAGCCGTAAGATGACATCAGAGGGTTATCGGCACGATTATAAATTCTATTCAGTCTCAGTCCGGCTTTATATTTCCTCGTCTCTTCCTTATTTATCTTTAAATTTGTTTTCTTCGTCTCACTGGAAAACTTGAGGTGTTTTGACCAATCAGCATCAAAGTCAGCAACATGGCGAGAGCCCGGGGGGCTGCTTAGCGCTGCACCTTCATGACGTCCAACCCCAAGCTTCTCAGAAAGGACAAAAACATATCCAATCCCTAACAGCCATCAATCCTGTTATTATTTTTTTTTTGTAGCGTCTGCTTCAGAGGATGCTGCTTCAGCGGGTCTGGCAGTTGGTATCTGCAGAGGTATTGGATCTGTTCGCATTAGTTACAGAGATACGGAGCTGATCTGTCTCTTTGTTAAATGATTCTCGCTGGAACAAGACGGTCTCGCAGTCTGTGTATCAATCACCTAAATCCCAATTTAAATGTCACTTGGCATATCTGCACCCACTACACTATATCCAAATGACATCTCCCAGAGACCTGGCAGTCAAGCTCTGCAGTGACATCTCCAATTGACAGATGTTACGGTCCTGGGATCAGAAAAAGCAAAACGCGTAGAATGCTGAAAGTAAAGGATCACGTACATCCCTGTTTCTCATTGGGCCGTTTCCATGGCAATTACGACATTCGTTTAACCCTCTTTCTTAACAAGAGGAAAATTCGATGAAATGGAACATTTTTATATAGTAACGACCTGAAGAAGGACTCAAATACGGGGCTTATTCGGTAAGAGGTGCACAATTTTGCCCAAGCTCTTAAGCGCTTAGTGTGCGTTGGTGCCTGCTTGTGCTGTGTTCCCTGCCATTTTGGTGCGATTCGCACCAAAAATGGTGATCACATGCGCTCCAAAACTAGCGCAAAAACCCGCATGAAACGTATTGCATCGCTTTGCGCTGCGCAAAGAAAAAAAAATTGCGACATAGCGCAGGCAGTGCAAAACCTTTGCTAAAACGTTAGTACATAGGTTAGCGTGGTTTTATCGCTTATTTTCTTGTTAGCGCAGGATATTGCATCTCCCTGCTAGTGTGGCCACTCCAATAGGGACAGACTAGTGTGCGCTTTTTAACACGCCATCGGATCGCGTGTTGAATGGCCTAGCCCTTAATCTGCAGTAACCAATCAGATGTTACATTTTACTGGTCTAACAGTTAGAAAACATCTGATTGGGTAAGAACATGGGCAACATTTTGCACCTCATATTGAATAAGCCCCATACAATAATAATTATATAATCTACATCCAGGATCAAGCTACAGGTTCTGTTTTGGTCTCTGTCATATTCTAATGACCAGTCCTTCAGCAAATTGGGTAGGTTACGAGAATTAAACCATGTTGCGCATCTGCTAGCAATATAAAGGGGATGGTTTGGTGGGGGGAGATTGACAGCTACAGTCCAACCACAGGCACCTCTTGGAGCATGCTTACTGTGCATAATGGTAAATCTGGGTGGGTCTAGGGAGAACTGTTCTCTTTCCATCTTGGCGGCACCACTTTGTAGCAGTCCAGGACAGTGTTTATAATGCGATCTTCTATTTTTCCCTCCATTTTTGCGGGTTGCGGTTGTCTCACCCAATCACTTAATAAGGTAAGTGCAAACCTCACTGAGAGATCCTAGTAGGCGTGGCCTAGCTCACATGCAGGAAGGCACGTTACTCCTGCACATAAATATGATGTTAAACAATGTATATTATGCGATCTTCTCTTTCTCCCTCTATTATTTGAGATTCTCACCCAACTGAGTTAATCACTTAATAAATTAAATGCAACCTTTACCGAGAGATCCTAGTAGGCGTGGCTTAGCTCACATGCAGGAAGGCACGTTACTCCTGCACATAAATATGATGTTAAACAATGTATATAATGCGATCTTCTCTTTCTCCCTCTATTATTTGAGATTCTCACCCAACTGAGTTAATCACTTAATAAATTAAATGCAACCTTTACCGAGAGATCCTAGTAGGCGTGGCTTAGCTCACATGCAGGAAGGCACGTTACTCCTGCATTTCACTTTGTATAGACACCTGTTCCAAACCGAGATTAAATCAGACAAGACAATGCCACTCCCACTCTCCCATACAGCTTGGAATATCCCATGTCTCAGTAAGTCCGGTTCTGTAATTTGGACAAAAAAGAAATACTGCACATGGATCCCAAAACACTCTGATCTACTCTTCTTCAGTTACCTTCATCAATCCTCCATATTATAATACGAAGGCTGAGATAATGAAGATACTTTCCCTGTATTTAACCTGTTTCTATGAAAAGCCCTTAGATATTGAGGTCTGACAGGCTGCGCCGTTGCTTTAAGAAGCTCGTTTGCCTGCTTCTCGGAAGGTGAATTTCATTATGGGTTTGAACTCACCAACGCACTGTTCTAACTTTTAATTGATTGGAATCTGTTGGCTCAGCATCTTCCAGCGCTAATTGTTCATTTATCCTTGCAGCCTTTCCTCCAGTGGCCCTGCTCTCCAGAATATATTTCAATCCTATTCACGCGTTGGGTTTCAATGGAGGCCTCACCTTTTAATATTTTAATCCGCGTCAGATATTGCTCGAGATGCTTAGTGTAATTACATGGCTGGAGGGACAATAGCTTGCAGAACACAAGTAGAAGTACAATCGGGGGGGGGGGTTGCAGTTGGGTTTACATATACAGTATCCACCATTTCTATTCTAGTTATTTTTTTGGTTTAAAGGGAAACTATAATGTTATTATTTAAAATTAACAATAATAAATGACTCATGTTTGCTTCCTGCTGGGTTCGCCATGTGACCATGACAGCCAGCAGCAAAATGTCTCATGTGCCATGCACCAAGACTGTAGCGTCCAATCAGCATAGTCCGGATGTCTCAGGGCAAACTGGCCAGATAGCTTGGCTCAATCTACATCTTCCCATTTGTAACTGCATTTACAGGGAAAGACCTGTCACTCCAGAAGCAGAAATTAGTACGTTCCCCATCCCTGACCCCTAACTAGCTGCCTGCCAGCACACTTTCTGCAACAATTAAGAGAAAAAGCAGAGAAAAGAAAGAAGGGGGGATGTATAAGCAGAGCAGGGTCTATGGTGAGGCTGTGCAGAACTTATAAGTGTCGCAGACACTACAAGGAGGCAGTGAGTAAGGGAGGTGGGGGCAATTAGGAGCACTCACAAAACATTACTCATTTAATAACAAAGCAAACACAGATAAAGATGTGAGTACCGCCATTCTACTTCTCTCAAATTGTAGTTTGAGATCATGTAAAGCTGTTTGAGTGAGTACAGTGTCACTTTAAAAAATAAATTGTGATAAAAACATGACATGGTGTAAGGTTTTATGATGAAAATACTGGTACCCACAATAAGACACAAAAAAAAAGAGCAAATGTTGCAAAAGTTTCCCCGTGCTATTAATTTGCCGCAGTCAATCAGATGTTAGCTTTCAACTGACTTAGTTGCATTTAGAAAAGATTGGATTGGTTATAAATTAATAGCTCAGGCAAACTTTTTTTGCAGTAGCCCCTTAGTTTTACAGAAATCCTTAACAGAAAACAACAGCCTATTGTCTCCCACTTCTATTGTGATGGCCACAGATGATCTTTTTCGAACTCCGAGCAGCTGATCTGGATAATTAAAAAGAAAAGACGTGGAATGTGGCAACCCTAACGCATAGCTGCCAGTTACGGCTGGTTCGCTGTCAGGATGTCACCCCAATGCATTTACTGTTAAGATCCAATTACCCGCGAAATGGAGATGTGGATGTCTACCCTCCATAAAGAGAAACAGAAAAGGGAAAAGTTTTCCAAAGTCATTAGGCATTTTTCCTTTGCGATGTACATTCCGCGCGGCTTTTATCTGATTTTTCCTCCCCGACGCTTTGATTTCACATATTTACGGTGAATCGTACGAGCAGTTTCTGTCTCGGGTGCTCCGTCTAGTGCCGAGCGCTGCACGCGGTTACCGGATAATGATATTATTAGCAGTGAGGTCACCTGGTAAATGTCTTGTACTCAGACTGTAATTGTACCGACTCGGCCGGTTGGATCGAGTCTCGTATAAAAATGATAGAGACTCAACAGAGTATCAGCTTATAGCCTACCAGGGAGATTCAATTAAAGTTCTTATCGTTTAAAATGGTGCTAATTTTGCCCCAACCAATCAGATCTTATTTAACATTTGAAAGCTGACATCTGGTTGGTTGGGGCAAAATTAGCACCATTTCTAACGATAAGAACTTTTATTGAATCTGCCTGTACATTGTGTTATGAGACTGGGGGGGATGATACAATAAATGTCACAATCGCAACCTACCTGCACTCGCAGTGTACGTGACAACACAAGCGAACTTTTGCGCAGCTTTAACGCCGTTAATTTTTGCACAAAAAATGACCGCAAAAACCAGTGCATCGTTTAAAAAAAGTGCGTCATGGCGCAAGCAGCTCAAATCCCTCGCCAACACATCAGTACATTAGTTAGCGTGAATTTAGCGATTTTTTTGCCTGTTAGCGTGGGATACTGCATCTTCCCGGAAAGTATAACTGACCACGCCCTTTTCCCTTTACAAACGGTATACTGTAGCTTATGTACTGTATGGAATAGGACGGACACGGGATTGCTGGTTCCACTAAATTAGTCTCGCTTAGGCTGAGGCCACACTGAAGCGTGCTGGAAACGGGCACGCCAGCACACCAGTGTGGTCAAATTAGTGTCTGCTTTTAAAAGCACGATCGGATCGAAATTGCGATCGGATCGCGATTTAATAGCGCATTAGTGTGGCCGGGCCCTTACCGTGATTCTCATGTTCAATATTTTCTTTGGTACCTCCGGCTATTATGTAGATTTGCAGTATTGAAGAAAATTGGATGTTAATAGACTTTATAAGAGGTTTGGTGCCTAATCTCACTAGATTACAACATTCACATCATTTTCTTTTCATCATCGATGTGTTGGCCATTAAAGACAAGTGTTTATTGACTGTAATTTATTCCAATGAGCCGGGGACCATCAGCTTTTTACGTGATTTTATCTAGAACTGAACGGTAAAGCCTCGTACAGACGTAACGTTTCTCTCCTTAGATGTGTCCAGTAATGAGAGGCGAGGGATAGAAGGGGCTACATGGAAAGAGACAGAGGGACGTCAGCAAGTACCAAGTTAGAAGGCAAAGGAAGGTAAATAGACGGAGAAAGAGAGAAACTTAATGAAATTAATGAGAGCGCCAATTACAGAGAAAGTTCAGTAGAAATACATAGGATTTCAGGAATATTTTCTCATTCCAATTTCCTTAAAGGGGAAGTTCTGCACAAATACATACATAGAGGCATATTTATAAAAGAGCGAAAAGTAGCGAAATGTTTTCGCATTCGCTTTTCACATGGGTTTTCGCCAAAAAGACAGTTAACGCTATTTATAAAGGTAGCGTTAACGAATGGCGAAACCGTTTCTGCGAGCTATCGCTAAACCCTTTTCGCCTTACTTCGCAATGGTAATTTTAGCGAAAAGGGAGCGAAAAGGCATAACGCGATTTATAAAAGAGCGAAAGGTGTTTTTTGCGTTAAAAAGAGCGAAAGATTAGCGCTACCCTGAAGGTGGTGAAAAGTCATTGTTTGAGCAAAAAGGCATTCTAATGGGTAATATGCCTTGAAAAAGCGAACGCGCATTAGAAGGGCGATCGCGCATTAGAATGTAATATGCCTTGGAAAAGCGACATTAGAAAGGCGATCGCGCATTAGAATGTAATATGCCTTGGAAAAGCGAACGCACATTAGAAAGGCGAACGCACATTAGAAAGGCAAACGCACATTAGAAAGGGGACCGCGCATTATAATGGAATATGCCTTTGAAAAGCGAACGCGTATTAGAAAGGCGAATGTGCAGTGCAAAAGAAAATTGTATTCCAATTGAGAAATTCTAAGAAGATTGACTAAATAAGACATGGCTGACTTCTTGGTAAATGTGAGGTGGCCATTTTGAACTTGACATAATTTTCTAGTGGGCTTTTCTGGTTTCGAATGGTTTTCGCAATGCAGTCTTCTTAGATGCGTTAAGTTTTCGCTGCGATACTTTTCGCTCTTTATCGCGCCCGTTCGCCTTTTTCAGCCGCGAAGTGTGTTTTTTTCGCTTTTTTATAAATAAGGCGAAACGAAGCCCCAAATGGCGCTATTTTCGCTGCGATGTGCTGCGCTAATTATTTGGCGAAAAAGACAATCCTTTATAAATATGCCCCAAAGGATATTTCCTCATACAATGACCATAATCTGCCCATCCAGTGATCTCTCTGTGTATAAATAAACACACCCAATGATCCACTGGCCCAATGATTTATAAATAAAAGCACCAACATCCTGTATGCAGGACCCCTAATGGTGTTTGTTAATCTCCTGCCTCTTGATTCAGCCCCTGGGCCAACCAGTTGCTCAGAAGAGATCTGAGCATCTTAGAATCACAGAACAGGATTCAAATTACTAAAAGGAGAACTAAAGTGCGTATAAAGTTTTTTGAAAAACAGTGTAAAAGAAAAGTCCCTGGTTCTGGGAAGTAGGATTGGTCATGATGAAGAAAACTGCTTCTGCCAGTTTTCCTGAGTGCTTCATCACTATCTTTAGTACACAAAGGTCCAGGGCATTCATTTATATGTGCTGGAGCTCCTCAATAAAAAAATATTGGGAGGTAGGAGTAATCAATCCTGCCCCAGGTCATTTTAAATTTTACAGTATAGCTGTCCTTTAAAATTGAAGAGACTATGAACACATAATAAGCAGGATGATTAGAACAATTTAACATGCTTAAAGGTACAATAACGTTATCACACAATAATCTTATTGTAAGAGGTGACTGACAATGGACTCTGGATAATGTATATCACCACCAGTATTTACAATACAATAATATTGCTATGAGTATGGCCTTTAACCTTTACTACCATCACTGTGATACTTACTGTATAAACATTCTCCACCTACCAGCCTGTAAATTCATGTATATGGCTGAGCCTCTGTGTTTGAGTCAGATTAAGGTCAACCGCAAGCAGAAGAGATTCAAATCCAAGCTAATGGCGCGTGAATGGCTCGTGGTTTATTTATCTTTTGATTGTTTTATTTAGTATTTCCTACTGGAATATTTATTTAAGACCAGCGCTGCTTTTGTGTGACGTGAATGTTTTATGATACAGAGCGAATCGTCCCTATAAAGTATCAGGGGACACGTATGGACGGAAGTTTGCAGAATCAGATGCCCCCTCCAGCACAAAGGCCACACTTGAGCGTTCTCACACGTTACAGAGCAGTGCATTTCAATGTGAGTGCCCATATTGTATGTGCTGCACTGCGATAGTATTGGAAGTTGTTTAAAAACACAGGTAGGTCCATCTAGTCCAACCTTTATACCCTACCCATAATGTCTGTATAACCCCCCCCCAAAAAAAAAAAAGTTTTATTTAATTATTGTTATATTTTAGAAGAGTTGTTTTTTGTATGTTTTCTTTTTTTTTTTTTTATTGGTTTATTAACACCCCCCCCACCCCCCCCCCCACCACCCCACCCCCCCCACCCCCTTATTTTTTTTCATATGTTTTTTTTTTTAAACCCACCACCCCACCACCCCCTATTTTTGGGTTTTGTTAATAGTTGTTATAATAAAAACGGGATTATTTTGTATTATTTTTTACTTTGTTTATTTTGATTATTTTTTTTTTAGATGTTAATGGGCGCGGGGGCGGGGGGGGAGGGGGGGGGAGCGGAGGGGGGGGGGGGGGGAAAAAAAAATCACACGCTTTTCCTTTGATGTGATCGGTTATCTTTTCGTTGGGAGGTGTGAGCTGGGGGGGTGCAAAAAAAAAAAAAAAAATACCCCCCCCCACCACCCCCCCCCAACAGGGAGAGGGGTGGGTGCGGTGGGGGCGGAAAAAACCCCCCCCCCTCCCCCCCCCCCCCAACCATTGTATGTTATTGTTCTTTTTTTTTTTTTGGTAGGGTTTATTATGGGTTCTAATAAGAAAAACCCCCCCCTGATGGGGGGGGGGGAGTGGGGGGGGGGTGGGGGGGGCGTGTGTGGTGTGAGGTGTAAAAAAAAAAAGAAACCGAAGTTTATGTGTGTCGGGATTGGTTGTGTATTTTAAAACACAAAAAAAACATATTTTATATCTTTTTTGTTTTTTTTTGATTTATTTTTTTTTGTTAGTTTATGTAGAAAGTTATTGTGTTTTTTTTGTATGGGGAAAAAAAAAAAGAAAAAAAAAAAAAAACAAGAAAAAAAAAGCACCCCGGTGGTAAAATGGGAGAAAGACCGGAGGGCGTGGACGGGGGGGGGGTTGGGGTGCGTGGGCGCAGTTAGGGAAGAAAAAAAAAAAAAAGCCCCCCCCCCCACCCCCGCCCCCACCGTATGGTGTGGAGCAGGGGGTGGGTTGTTGGGGGTGAGAAGTCGGGTGGCGGGAATAGGTGTTTCTTTGGTCCCCCCCCCCCCCCCCCAACCCCAACCAAGAAAAACAAGAATTGGTTTGTTGGTTCATCGTTATGCGTAAAGATTTTGGGCAGTGGTGTTGTTGGAGGGTCCAGCACCCCGGGGCAGAGAGGGTTTTTTTATATTTTGTTTTTTTCTAATTTTTTTTTTTTTTTTTTTCTTTTTGTTTTATTTTTTTTTTTTTTTTTTATTATTTTTTTTTTTTAACCAAACAAAAAACCCGTTGTTTTTGTTTACTTTTTATATTTGCGTTTTTTAAAATTTTTTTTTAGTTTTTTTTTAAACATCTTTTGTTTTTTTGTATTTTTTATCATTTTTTTTTATGTTCTTTTTAATTCTCTCTATTTTGGCTCTTAAAAGGGGGGGGGGGGGGGGGGGGGGGGGGAAAATTTTTGTTTTTGTTTGTTTTTGTTTTTTTTTTCCTTTATTTTTTTGTTTTTTTTATAGGGGAAGAACAAAAAAACCCCTTTTTATTGTTTAGTTATTTTTTGGTTTTTTTTATTCTTTTCTTATTGTGTTTTTTTTTTCTGTTTTTTGAAACAAAAAATACCCCTCCCCCGGACCGCCCCCCCCCCCGTGGATGGGCGGTGTTGAGAGGGAAGGAGTTGCCACGGGGGTAGTGTTTGATAAGTAAGGCTGGATGGGGAGTGATAAAAAAAAAAAAAAAAGGTTTTTTTTTTTTTAGTTATTTCCCCCCCCCCCTTTTTTATTTGGTTTTTTTGTTGTTAAAAAAAAAAAAAAAACAAAAAAAAAAAAAAAAAAAACAACAAAAAAAAAAAACCCCACCCCCTTTGTAAATTTAATTTTTATTTTTTATTTTTTTTTTAAAAAAAAAGAGGGGTTAAAAAAAAAAATTTTGTTTTGTTTTATGTTTTTTTTTTTTATAATTCTTCTTTTTAATTGGCGGAAGGGGCGGGGAGGGGAGGCGGGGGGGGGGTGTGGGGGGGGGGGGGAGGAGGGGGGCGGGGGGGGGGGGGGGTTTTGGGGGGGGCGGGGGGCGGGGGGGGGGGGGGGTAGACCTTTTTTTTTGTTTTAAAACTAAAAAAACCCTAAAACCCAAACTCCCACAAATAACACATATCCCCCCGATGCAAAACCACCCCCCAACAATTGATTTTTGGATTTAAAACTTTACCCCGCCCAGACCCCCCCACACCCCCCCCCCCCGCCCCACAAAAAATAGTAAAACAAAAAAATATTTTAAAAGTTTTTTTATGTATTTTTTTTTGTTATATTTTTTTTTTTAAATTGTTTAATTTTTAAAAAAAAAAAGAAAAACCCCCCCCCCCCCCCCGCACCCCCCCCCCACCCCCGCTCCCCCCCCAGCCGCCCCCCGCATCCAAAGGAGGGGTGGGAAGAGGGGGGGGGGGGGAACCCCACGGGGAGGGAGGGAGAGCGGAAACCAGAGCGGGTGCGGGGCCGGGGGGGGGGTGGGGGGGGAGGGGGGGGGGGGGGGAAGGAGGAGCGGAGGGGGGGGGGGGGGGGCGGGGGGGTGGGGGGGGGGGGGTGGGGGGGGGGGGGTGTGAGAAGGGGGGAAAAGGGGGGGGGGGGGGGGGGAGGGAATGCCGGTGGGGGGGGCGGGGGAAGGGGGGGGGGGGGGGAGGGGGGAGGGGGGGGGGGCAGGGGGGGGGGGGGGGAGGGGGAGGAGAAGCGGGGGGGAGGGGGGTGGGGGGGGGGGGGGGGGAGGAGGGGCGGGCGTGGGCGGGGAGGGAGAGCGGGGCGAGGGGGCGGGGGGGGGGGGGGGGAAACCCTCGGGGAGGGGGGGGGGGGAGGGAGGGGGGGGTGAGAGGGGAGGGGGCGGGGGAGGGCAAAATAAACCGTCCCCCCCCCGCGGGGGGGCGAAGGGGGGGGGCGGGGGGGGGGCGGCGGGGGGAGGGGGGGGGGCGGGTGTCACAGAAAAAAGCGGAGGGGAGGGGGGGGGGGGGGGGGGGGGGGGGGGGGGGAAAAAGAAGTAAATTGAAGTTAAAGAAGGGGTAAAACCCCCCGCCCGCCCACCCCCTCGCCCGCCCCTCCCCCCCCCACCGCCACCCGATAAAAAAGACGAAAAGAAGCCCCGGGCCCACCCCCGGAGAAGCGCGGAGGGAAAAAAAATGGGCGGGAGGTGAAAAGGGGGGGGGGGGGGGGGGGGAAAGGGGGGGGGAGGGGGGGAAAAGGGGGGGGTGGGGGGGGGGGGGACACCCGACACGGGCGGGGGGGGGAAAAAAGAAAAAAAAGTATAAAGAACAAAAGACACCGCACCCACCCCCCGACAACCCCCCACCCCCCCCACGCCGGGAGGGGGGGGGGGAAGGGGTGGGTTGGGGGGGGAAAAAAAAGCGGGGAGGGGGGGGGGGAGAAAACCCCCACGACACACCCGGGGGGGGGGGGACGGAGGAGGGGGCGGGAAACACGAAAAGGGGGGAAGGGAGGCGTGGGTGGTTTTTTCTTTTTAAGGGTTTTTGTTTTTTAATTTTTTTTATTTTATTTTTGTTTTAAATTATTTTTGGGGGGGGGGGGGGGAGGGGCGGGGGGGGGGGGGGCGGGAAAAAAAAAAATCAAAAAAACTTTTTTGACTTCTTTTTTTTTATTTTTTCAAACCCCCCCCCCCCCCTCCCCCTGTTTTGTGGAGTGGGTGTGGGTTTTTTGCCCCGCCCCCCCCCACACCCACAAATTAAAAGGTTTTTTAACAATAAAAAAAAAAACAAAAAAAACAACCCCCCCCCCCCCACACCACCACAACCCCCCCCCCCCCCCCCCCCCCCCCCCCCCCCCCCCCCCCCCCCCCCCCCCCCCCCCCCCCCCCACCCCCCCCTTTTTTTTTTTTTTAAAAAAAAAAAAAAAAATAAAACAAAAAAAAAAAAAAAAAAAAACCTGTTTTTATTTGATTTGATTTTTTCTTTTTTAACTTAGGTGTATTGGTGTTTTTGCTGATAAGATGTGTTTTTTGGGGGACTGTTGTTTTCTTCGTTTTATTTATTGTCAAATATTATACCTGTTTGTGTTTTTATTTTTGTTTATTAGTTTGTTGTATTACTATAAAAAAAAAAAAAAAACACCCCCCCCCCCCCCCCCCCGGGTGGGGGGGGACCCCCCCCCCTCCGCCCCCCTAACAAAAGGTAAAAAAAAAGGGGCGTTTGTAGAGTGAGATATAAAAAAAGTAAAAAAAACAACCCCTCCCCCCCTTTAATTTTTTTTTTTTTTTTTTTTGTTTTATATTTTTTTTTTAAAAAAAAAAAAAAAAAAAAAATAAAACTTTTTATTTGTAAAAATTGAGGGAAAGAAAGGGATGGTGGAAAGATTGGAGAGGGATGGTAAAGTTGAAAAAAAGGTGTGTGTGTGTGTTTGGGGGGGGGGGGGAGGGGGGGGACATAAAAAACTGTTCTAAAAAATATGTTGAAAGGCTTTGGAGCGATAGTTGTTGTTATTTGTTTGTCGGTGGAGGGGTGGGGAAGGACCCTATAAAAAGAAAAAACCCCCCCCACACCGCCCCCCCCCCCCCCCCCCCCGGGGAGGAGTGAGGGTTGTGAGAGGGTGGCTGGGGGCTAGCGGGGTAATGGGGGTGGGTTAGTCGGAAATGGATGATGGGCCCGCCGATGTAATTGTTTTATTTGCATATCTTTAAAAGTTAGTTTCAAAAAAAAAAAAACAAGAAACTACAAAAATACCCCCACCCCACCCCCCCACTGTTAAAAAAAACAAAAAAAACACTTTTATGGGTTTAAAATTTTTTATCTTAAGTATGTTGCGCCGGGGGGGGGGGCGGCGGGGGGCGAGGGGGGGCGCGGGGGGGGGGGGGGGGGGCGGGGGGGGGGCAAAAAATAACCCCCACTTAATAATTTATTTCTTATATTACAAAAATATATTTGTAATTTGTTAGGATGCCCCCCCGAGGAGATTACCCCCCCCGCTCCCACCCCCCTAAAATTTAATTTGGGTTTGTGACAAAAAAATTTATTATTTCCCCAAACCCCCCCCCCCCAAGTTGTTTTTTCTTTAAGAAAAAAGGTTTTTTAAGGTGTGGGGTTGCTGTGGGAGGGGTTTGACGGATTGGAGGTCCTGCTGTCTGGTGTTTGTTGGGTGACCACCCCGGTGTGCGTGGGGTGGGAAAGAAGAGGGAATTAAAAGTCGGTTGGGGTGAAAAAAGGCGAGGGGAGGGAGTTTTGGGTGTTTATTTGTTTGGGGGGGGAGCGGGGGGAAACAACCCCCCTGGTTTTTTGTCTTTGTGGAAAAAAAAAAAAAAAAAAAAAAAAAAAAAAAAAACGCCCGGGGGGGGGAGGAGGAAAATAAAAAGAGAAGGGGGGAGGGGGGATGGCGTTGGGTGGGGAGGGGGGGGTTGTGGGGGGGGTAGGGGTGAGGGAAAAAAGGAACAAAAACAAAAAAAAAAAAAAAAAAAAAAAAAACCGCCCGCCACCCACCTCCGCCCCCCCCCCCCCCCCGTGGGGGGGGGGGGGGACGTGTTCCCGCCCCCCCCCCCCAAAATTATATTGTTTTGTTGTCTGTTTTGGTGTGAGAAAAAAGAAAGGGGGGGGGTTTGTTTGTACAACCCCCAAAAAATACCCCCCCCGAGGGGGGGGCGGGGGGGGGGGACCCCCCCCCCCCCCCCAACCCCCGCCCCCCCCCCCGGGGAAAAAAAAGAAACCACCCCAGAGGGGGGGGAGAGGGGGGGAAATAAGAGGAAAAACAGAGGGGGGGGGGCCCCGGCGGCGGAGGGGAAACAGAAAAGAAAAAACAGCAGAAATGAAAAAAAACCCCCCCCGCGGAGGGGAGGGGGTAGGGGGGGGGGGGGGGGGAAAAGGGGGGGAAAAACAAAATATAAAAGACCCCACCCCCCGGGGGGGGGGGGACGTAATAAAGAAAAAAAAGCCCCGGAGGGGCGGGGGCGGAAAAAGGGGGGTAAAAAAGGGGGGGGGGGGGGCGGGGGGTGGTGGGGGGCGGGGGGGGGGGGGCGGGGGGGGGGGGGGCGTGGGGGGGGGAGGGGGAGGAGCAGAGGGGGTGCTGGGGGACGGGGGGGGGAGGGGAAAAAAAGAAAAAGGTGTGGGAAAAAGGGGGGGGGGAAGAAAAAAAAACAAAGCCCCCCGGAAAAAAAAAGGGGGGAGGGGGGACGGGGGGGGAAAAACCGGAGGGGGGGGGGGTGGGGGGGATGGGGGGCGGGGGTAGGGGGGGGGGGGGGGGGTGGGAGGGGGGGGGGGGGGGGGACGTGGGGGGGGGGGGGGGGGCGGGAAAGGAACAACACACACCACAAACCTCCCCAAACTCCCCACCCTAACCCACCCACCCCCCCCCCCCCACCACCTCCCGCGCACCCCCCCCCCCACCCCAAAACACCCACCCCCCCTGGCGGATAAAATAAAAAGGTTGGTGTCTGTGTTGGTAATGGTGTGTGGGCACCCCCCCCACACAAAAATTTAATTATGGTTATTTTAAAAGTTTTTTGTATAGGGTGTGTATGTGTAAAAAAAAAAAAAAAAAAAATAAAAACCCCCCAATCCCCCCCCAAAAACCCACTCCAACCCCACACAACAACCACCACCACCCCCAAACAAAACACACAAACCCAGGGTGGTGGGTGTGTTTTATTGTTTGGGGTGGTGCAAAAAAACCCCCCACACCTAGGTTTTTGTTTTTTTGAAAATATGTAATTAAAAAAAAAAAAAAAGAAAATAATTAAAAAATTAAAAAAACAAAAAAGCAACGAATTATATTTTATGGTTATTTTGTTTGTTTTTTTAGTCTTTATGGATTTTAATTAATTTTTTTGGGGGGGGGGGGGGGGCGCGGGGGGGGGGGGGGTCGGGGGGGAGGGGTTCGGGGGGGGGGGGGGGGGGGCAAGAACAAACTTTTTTCCAAAAAAAAATAAAAAATATTAAGTATATGTTGGTTATAGAAATATCTATTGTATAAAACCCCCCCCCCCCCACCCCCCCCCGTGTAAAATCCCATTTTTTATTTTAAGTTTTTTTTTTTGTTTAAAAAAAGAAAACCCCAAAAAAAAAAATAAAAAAAAAAGACGCCCGTGGGGGGGGGACAACGGTTGCTTAAAGAAAGGATGTGTAAAGGGGTAGAAAGGGGGGGGGGGGGGGGTTGTAAGGGTCGGATTTATGGAGATAAGTGGGGGAAAGGAAGAGGGTGTAGAGATTTGTTTTTAGATTATTTTATTTTATAGGGGGGGGGGCGGCGAAAAACATTTTTTAAATATTAATGTGTTTGTCATCCTCTATGGTACACACAACCACCATCCCCCCCCGTTTTTTTTTTGTTGGTAGAAAAATAAAAAAAAAAGGGGGGGTGGGGGGCCAAAAAGGGGGGGGGACGAAAGAGGGGGGAAAAAAAAAAAAAGAAAAAAAAAAAAAACAAAATAAAAATCCCCCCACAAACCCCCCCCCCACCCCACACACCCCCCCCCCACCCCCCCCCCCCCCCCGTTGGTTGTGTGTTATTTGTGGTGGGGGGTGTGTGGAGTGGGTGTAGATGGGGTGGGTTTGTGGGTGGTGTTGTACTTAACACTGTGGGGATAAAAAAAAAAAAAAAGACCTCCACCCTCTTCTTTGTTTGGTTTTTTTTTTTATTTTTTTTATTTTTTAAGATTATTTTTTATAGATATGTTTTATATAAAAAAAAAGCTCTACCCTTTATCTTTTATTAAAAAAATAGGGGGGAAAAAACAAAAAAAAAAAAAACCCCCCTGTTTTATTTTCTAAAAAATATTTTGCCTTATTTTTTTTATATTGAAAACAAAAAAACAAAAAAAAAAAAACCACCCCCCCCGACCCCCCCCCCCACACCCCCCCCCCCCCCCCACCCCCCCCCCCCACACCACTCCCCCCCCCCCAGTTTTTTTATTTCGATTGTTTTTATTTTTGTCAAATTTTTCCCCCACACCCCCCCACAAACAAAAAATAATGTAAAAACAAAAAAAAAAAGGGTATTTCATTTTTTGGGGTTTTTTGGGGGGGGTTGATGACCTTTATATTTTAATTCCCCTCATTTTTTTTTAAAAAAAAACCCTATAATTTAAGTTCTAATTTTTTGTTGTCTTTGGTTTTTTTGTTTATTAAATTATTTGCTTTTAAAGAAAAAAAGAGGTATTTTATTTTAATGTTGGTTTTATTTTTTATTGAAAAAAAAAAACAAAAAAAAAAAAACCCCTCCCCCTTATGTTTTTTTTTTCGTTTAATGATAAAGTCTCCCCGCGGTGGAAGGAAAAAACCCGGTGGGGGTGCGGTAGTTTTTTGCTCCATCTTTGTATATAAGGGTTTACTTATTTGTAAAACACACCCCCCCACCCCCCCCCCAAAAAAAAAAAAAAAAAAAAAAAAAAAAAAAACAAAAAAAAAACCACCAAAAAAAAAAAATAAAAAAAACTGTTAATTTTGTATTTATTTACAAAATTATTTTTATTTTATTTTTTTTATTTATTATTTTTTGTTGCTTCTTGATAGAATTTTTTATTTTATTTCTTCTATTAGAAAAAAAAAAAAAGTTATCTGTTTTTTTATTGTTTTAATTTGGGGGGGGGTAAGGAGGGGGGGAAACAAAACTCTATAAAAATTCCCCTTTTTGTTTACCAATGAAAGGTGGAATGGGGAAACCCAACCCCCCTTGGGGGGGGGGGGATAATTTTCCATTTTTAAAATAAAAAAGGCGAGTTCTAAAAAAAAAACAAAAAAACAAAAAAATTTTGTTCTTTATGTGATTTTGGAAAAAACAAAGAAACAAAACCCCCCCCCCCCACCACCACCCCCCCCCCCCCCCCACCCCCCCCCCCCCCGGGGTTGTGTGAGGATGGTGTTTTAAAAAAAAAAAAACCTTTAAAAAAAAAAAGTTTAAAAAAATTTTAACAAAAAAATTTTTTTTTTATTTTTGTTTTTTTGTTTATTAAGTTGTTTTAAATTTCTTTTTTTTTTTATTGTGAAAAAAAAGTTTTTTTTTTTTCTTTCTCATGGGGGGGGGGGGGGGGGGGGGGGGGGGCGGGGGGGAACTATCCTTAATATTTTTTTTTTATTAATATTTTTTATTTTTACCTTATCGATTAGTACCTTAACTGTTAAGTTAGATAGAACGACTATCTACCTTATTTCCCCCCATTTATGTACCTTACTTTTATGATCAGTATGACTACCTTATCCATTAATTCGTTATTTACTACGATATTATTAGTATGACTATCTACCTTATTCATTCAGTGATGATTAACGTATTCATAGAATTGACTATCTACCTTATATATATTAGTTACCTAACCAATACTATCAGATATAGACTACCGTATCATTAGAAATTCTGTACCTTTTCTTAGTATATAGTCTGACTAATCTGCCCTTATCTAGTGTCTGGCTGTATATCGAATGACTATCTTCACCTTATCATAGTACCTACCTGGCTATCATAGTATGGGACTACCTTATCATTAGTACCTATATATATGTATGACGATCTACTTATTCATAGTGTCACTGCTATTTCATAGCAATGGACATTACCTTATCATTAGAGACCTTACTTAGTTAATCGTATTGACTTACATTATCAGATAAGTACCTACTAGATCAAGTTAATGACTATCTACCTTATCATTAGTACCTACTGTATATAGTATGACTATCTACCTTATCATTAGTACCTACTGTATATAGTATGACTATCTACCTTATCATTACTACCTACTGTATATAGTAATGTAAGTAGAGTTTTGCTGCTTTTTTTAACAAACGAACCTGGCGGTTGGGGGAGAGCTTGGGTGCCCTACAATAAAAAATATGTGTTTAGTGGTAGGGCACCAAACAGCAAAGAGGGATCCAGGGGAGGGCTCCCCTGCACATGTCACAGTCCTTATTAAGGAAAAGGCTGAAGCAGGGACCGAATGACACACAGATAGCTCCTACTTTTCAGTTTCCTGGACCTTGAACAGGCACTGCAGGAGAACCATAAGGAGTAAGTAAGGAACACTACACAATGGGGCCAGTAGTGGGTTAAATTTTAGTCTGGATTGCCCTTAAAGACAAATCCAGACTTATCGCAATGAAGGTGAAGTTGTTAGTGCACATTGCCTATACCACCGTCACACATCATCGCAAAAGCGAAAATGAGTGCTTTTATAAATATAGCGAAAATAGCACCTTTTGTCATTGCGATGTCCTGATAGTGAAATGACGAAAATGGAGATTGTTTATAACTATGCCCCATAGTACTGAAAGATGAATAAAGACGTAGGTCCATCTAGTCCAACCTTTATACCCTACCCATAATGTCTGTATAACAGTTACATAGTAACATAGTATTGGATTGTTAGCAAGTGCGTCTGTGACTCATTCCAACACGGAAAGTCCGACCCTTTATTGGTGACTAAAGCTCCATTACTCTAACACTACATGGTTACAATGCAAAAAACCGCAATAAACGTGAAGCAAATTCACTGAAAGACTCAGAGATTCATAAAAAGGCTGAGTTAAGGAATTATTCGTTACCCCTCAGACGTTAATTGGGAGGTACAGTCTAAAATACCAATCACACCGCCACATTCATATCCTATCCAGGCACTCTACTAGGGGAGAATCTATACCTCATAATGCCAGTCCCGTACAGCTCATACCACATTGGCTACCTGGAATCCTTTCCAGTCCTAGGTTCAATGACTCACCACCTGTGTACAATAGAGAACTGCCGGTGCTCCTGGCAAGGTACTGGGGTACACGGGCACTTTGTCGGCTCCCTGTCACGGTAACTAGGGGGGTACACGGGCACTTTGTCCGCTTCCCTGTCAAGGTACTACTGGGGCACACTGGGCACTTGTCGGCTCCCTGCAAGGTACTGGGGCACCTCGGGCACTTGTCGGCTCCCTTTCATGTACTGGGGGTACACGGGCACTTGTCGGCTCCCTGTCATGGTACTGGGGTACACGGGCACTTGTCGGCTCCCTGTCATGGTACTGGGGTACACGGGCACTTGTCGGCTCCCTGTCATGGTACTGGGGTACACGGTCCTTGCGCTCCCTGTCCATGGTACTGGGTCCAACGGGCACTTGTCGGCTCCCTGTCATGGAATAGGGGTACCACGGGCACGTTTCGGCTCCCTGTCAGTTACTGGGTACAGGGGACACTTGTCGGCTCCTGTCCATGTACTGGGTACACTGGCACTTGTCGGCTCCCTTTGAAGGTACTGGGGTAGCACTGGCTCCATCAAGGACTGGGTAACCCGGCATTTTGTTGGCCTCCCTAGGGCTACTGGGCATTGTTGGCTCCCCATGGGCTACATGGGCAGTTGTTTGGCCTCCCTATGGGCTACATGGTCATTGTGTTGGCTTACCACTATGGGGCTACATGGGCATTTTTGCTCCCTATGGGCTAACAACTGGGCAGTTGTTGGCTCCCTATGGGCTACTGGGCCCAGTTGTTTCTCCCTATGGGCTACATGGCAGTTTGTTGGGCTTCCCTATGGGCTACATGGGCATTGTTGGCTCCCTATGGGCTACATGGGCAGTTGTTTGGCTCCCTATGGGCTACATGGGCAGTTGTTGGCTCGCCTATGGCTACATGGGCAGTTTTTGGCGCCCTATGGGCTACATGGGCAGTTGTTGGCTCCCTCTGTCTACATGGCAGTTGTTGCTCCTATGGGCTACATGGGCAGTTGTTGGCTCCCTATGGGCTACATGGGCAGTTGTTGGCTCCCCTATGGGCCTACTGGGCAGTGTTTGCTTCCCTATGGGCTACATGGGCAGTTGTTGGCTCCCTATGGGCTACATGGGCAGTTGTTGGCTCCCTATGGGCTAACATGGGCAAGTTGTTGGCTCCCTATGGCTACATGGGCAGTTTTTTGGCTCCCTATGGGCTACATGGGCAGTTGTTGGCTCCCTATGGGCTACATGGGCCGTTTGTTTTTTGCTCCCTATGGGCTACTGGCATTTGTTGGCTCCCTAGTGGCTACATGGGCATGTTGTTTTGGCTTCCCTATGGGCTACATGGAGTTGTTGGCTCCCTATTGGGCCTACATGGGTCATTGTTGGCTCCCTATGGCTACATGGGCAGTTGTTGGCTCCCTATGGGCTACATGGGCAGTTGTTTGGCTCCCTATGGGCTACATGGGCAGTTGTTGGCTCCCTATGGGCTACATGGGCAGTTGATGGCTCCCTATGGGCTACATGGGCAGTTGTTGGCTCCCTATGGGCTGTTTGCCATGTATTGAACGGTAGGTCTGGTTCGCACCCCTTCTGGTTAGAAATTTTGATCGGATCGGTCTAGATCGTTTTAGCGATGGAGCAGGAAACTTGTGATTATTAACATTACAATTGTATTAATCAGTAAATTAACCATGAGCGGTTTCAGATAACTTAAAATTGAAACACAGGACAATCGGTCAGGATAAAATATCGTCCGATGCACGACGATTACCTATCGGATGGTCCCCGCTCACCGATAGTGGAGATGAACGTGGTGTTGAAGGCGTCGTCGGAGAAGCGGAACAAGACGCAGGTTTTCCCCACCCCGGAGTCCCCGATCAGCAGCAGCTTTAATAGCAGGTCGTACGTCTTCTTTCGCCATGGGCCCTGAGTCCGTGTCACTCCCGCTGCCGGCTCCTCATAACCGGGCGGGAGGCCCAGCTGGGGGACAGGAGTCTGTCCGACCAGGAGCCCCAGCACCGCTAACACCGCAAAAAGAGAGAGGAAAACCGGCTAAATCCCCCACACACCCAGCTCGATATTCCTACTGCCGGTCCGAGCTCCTCCTCTACGGGAGACTCCGGACAAAATGACGACCCCTCCCACAGACCCGAGCCAATAACTCCGCCCACTCAAATGACAGCCCTTCCCATTGACTAATCGCGTGATACGCACAGCCATGCCCCGCCCATCGCTTATGCTCGCTCCCGCGACTGCCCCGCCCACAAAATGGCAGCACGTTCTGACCGCGTAAAGGAAGCAGGAGGGCACCGCCCACCCACGTAAACTGAACTTTATCAGCAACAGATTACAGACTGACAGGAGACTTGGGGAAATGTGTAGGCACTGACACTTTAAGAAATTGTAGAAGACTGGACAGGTGTTGAATCAATTATGATGTCACATAATGATGTCACATAATGCTACCTCAAATTAAATCTTTATAAAACTGAACTGATCATTTCCCACTAACCTTGTCCTTGTCCCTCTTTCTTTCTGCTCCTCTCTGTTGACTTTCACTTATTTTCCCTATCCATCCACAGGTTCCGTTCTCTCCAAACCACCCTATGGATGCTTTCCGTGCTCTCATCTATCGCGCCCTGGACTAATTGCGTGCAAACCTACTACTGGACTGGTCTTCCCGCTTCCCAACCTCGCTCCTTCATTCTTACTAAACTCGGCTAGCACAAAATGTTTCACTCTCTAATACTGGAATACCAAATCTCCTCTTACCGGACACAACCTGGCTCCTTGTAAACAGTGCATTTATACCAAAATCTTCCTCCCTACATTTAAATCCCTTCGCTCTGCTGCTCCTTCTTATATTTACTAAAAGGATCCAATTTAAGCTGCTAACCTTATCCTACAAGGCTCTCTCCAATACAGCCAACCCATACATCTCTACCCAAGGCGTAACCTCTGCTAATCATCATCTCTCATCCGCTCTAATCACCTCCTCCAACGCCCGTATATAGGACTTTACCTCGTGCTGCGCCCCCCCCTCTGCTCTAAATCCCTTTCTTTGCTTTATCTTCACTACTCCCATCACTTCCTATCTTCAAACACACCTCAAACCACCGCTTCAGGCAAGGTTACATCTGGGCCTGGAAACTTCTACCCCTCTTATGACCCATTGCATACTGACTATTTATATTCATTCCACTGACAGACTAGTTACAGCTACTGATCGTTCACCTTAGTCCCATCCCCCATCTCTCTAGACTGTAAGGTTACAATCTGGACCTGGACACTTCCTAACCCCTCTTACTGAACCCAGTCACAGACCGACTAGTTATAACCCCTGACAACTTAGTTACGATACTGATCTGTCACCTTTATGTCTCATCCCCATCGCCTCATACTGTAAGGTTAACAATTCTGGACCTGGACACTTCTAACCCCTCTAACTTACCCATCACAAGACCCTGACTGGTTATAGATCCACTTACCCAACTAGTTACAGATACTGCTCTTCACCTTATGTCTCATCCCCATCTCCTCTAGCTGTAGGTTACAAATCTGGCCTGGACCTTCTACCCCTCTACTGACCATCCAAACCGACTAGTTATCAATCCACTGACAACCTATTTACAGATACTGATCTTTCACCTTATGTCTCATCCCCATCTCCTCTAAACTGTAAGGTTTACAAATCTTGCGCTGGACACTTCTACCACCCCTCTTACTGGCCCCATCACAAACCGACTATTTATAATCCCTGACAACCTAGTTACAGATACTGACTGTCACCTTAATTCCTCATCCCCACTCCTCTAGACTTTAAGGTTACAATCTTGACCTGGACACTTCAACCCTCATACTGACCCATCACAAAAAACCGACTAGTTATAATCCACTGCACTTAGTTACATATAAAAAAACAACATAGATTCAAAAAAACAAAAAAAAAAAAAAAAAAAAAAAAAAACAACTGGATCTGTCACCCCTATGTCTCACCCCATCTCCTGTAAGACTGTAAGGTTACAATCTGACCTGGACACTTCTACCGAACACTTCTAACGCCCTCTTACTGACCCTCAACAGACCGACTAGTTATAATCCACTGACAACTTAGTTTACAGATACTGGATCTGTCAACCTTATGTCTCATCCCCATCTCCTCTAGACTGTAAGGTTACAATTCTGGAGCTGGACACTTCTACCCCTCTTACTGACCTATCAACAGACCGACCTAGTTATAATCCACTGACAACTTACTTACCGATACTGCTCTGCTTTCAACCATATGCTGTCATCCCCATCCCTCTAGACTGTAAGGTTACAATCTGGAACCTGTACACTTCTCCCCTCTTCCGACCCATACCAAACCGACTAGTTTATATCCACTGACAACTTTGTTACAAGATACTGATCTATCATCTTATGTCTCATCCCTCTCCTCTAGACTGTAAGGTTACATCTGGACCTGGACACTTCTACCCCTCTCCCCCTCTTACTGACCCAACACAGACCGACTAGTTATAATCCCCTGACCCACTTAGGTACAGATACTGATCTGTCACCGTATGTCTCAGCCCCATCTCCTCAGACTGGTAAGGTCACAATCTGGGACCTGACCTTCTAACCCCCTTACTGACCCATCACAGACTGACTATTATAATCCACTGACAACGTAGTTACAGATACTGATCTATCATCTATGTCTCATCCCCATCTCCTCTAACTGTCAGGTTTACAATCTGGACCTGACCTTCTATTCTCCCCTCTTACTGACCCATCACAAACCGACTAGTATAATCCACTGACACTAGTTACAGATACTGGAAATCTATCCTCTTATGTCTCATCCCCATCATCCTAACTCCTCTAACTGTAGGTTACAATCTGGACCTGGACACTTCTTTTTAAAAAAAAAAACCCCTCTTACTGACCCATCACCGACCGACTATTATAATCCACTGACAACTAGTTACAGCTACTGATCTGTCACCTTATGTCTCTCCCCACTCCTCTAGACTGTAGGTTACAATCTGGACCTGGACAATTCTACCCCTCTTACTGACCCATCACAGACCGACTAGTTATAATCCACTGACCACTAGTTACAGATAGCTGATCTGTCACCTTAATGTCTCATCCCATCTCACTCTATACTGTAAGGTTACAATCCTGGACCTGGACACTTCTACCCCTCTTAACTAACCCATCACAAACCGACTAGTTATAACCACTGACAACTAGTTTACAGATTACACATGATCTGTCACCTTGATGTTCTCATATCCACATCTCCTCTAACTGTAAGGTTACAATCTGGACCTGGAATTCTACCCCTCTTACTGACCCTCCCAGACGCTAGTTATAACCACTGAACAACTTAGTTACAGATACTGATCTGCTTCACCTTTGTCCTCCATCCTCCCCAACATCTCCTCTAACTGTAAGTTACCGATCTGGACCTGGACATTCTACCCCCTCTTACTGACCCATCACAGAACCGACTAGTTTATAATCCACGGACAACTTAGTTTACATATACTGATCTTTCACCTTATGTCTCATCCTCCCCATCTCCTCTATACGTACGGTTCAATCGGACCTGACACTTCTACCCTCTTACTGAACCCTCACAGACCGACTATTATAATCCACTGCAACTAGTTTTACACAGCTACTGATCTGTCACCTTATGTCCATCCCCACTCTCCTCTAGACTGTAAGTTACAAATCTGGACCTGGACATTCTAACCCCTCTTACTGACCCATCACAGACCGAATAGTTTACCACTGAACTTAGTACAGATACTGATCTGTCACCTTATGTCCCTCATTCCCCATCTCCCTAGACTGTAAGGTTGTTTTAAATTCTGGACCTGTACCCTTCACCCCTCTTACTGACCCATCACAGACCGACTAGTTATAATCCACCCTGACAACTTCGTTCAGATACTGATCTGTCAACCTTATGTCTCCTCCCCATTCTCCTCTAACTTTCAGGTTACAATCTGGGACTGGACACTTCTACCCCTCTTACTGCCGTCCACACGACGACTCGTTATAATCCACTGGACAACTTAGTTACAGATACTGATCTGTCACCTTAGCTCATCCCCATCTTCTCTAGACGTAAGGTTTACAATCTGGACCTGACACTTCTACCCCTCTTACTGACCCATCCAACAGACCGACTAGTTATATCCACTGACAACTTAGTTTACCGATAACTGACTGTCCCTTATGTCTCCTCCCCATCTTCTCCTCTAGACTGTAAGGTTACAATCTGAACCGGGACACTTCTACCCCTCTTACTGACCCATCACAGACCTACTAGTTATAATCACTGATAACTTAGTTACAGATACTGATCTGTCCACCTTATGTCCTCCATCCCATCTCCTCTAACTGTAAGGTTACAATCTGGGACCTGGACACTTCTACCCCTCTTACTGACCCTCACAGACCGACTAGTTTATATCCACTGACAACTTAGTACAGATAATAGCTGTCACCTTAATGTCCATCCCCATCTCCTCTAGACTGTAAGGTTACCACTGACCCTGAACACTTCACCCTCTTACTGACCCATCACAGATCGACGAGTTATAATCCACTACAAACTTAGTTTCCAGATACTGATCTGTCACCCTTATATGTCTCTCCCACTCCTCTAGACTGTAAGGTTACATCTTTGACCTGGACAATTCTAATTCTACCCCTCTTACTGACCCATAACAGACCGACTAGTTATAATCCACTGACACTTAGTTACAGATACTGATCTGTCAACTTATGTCTCATCCCATCTCCCTATACTGTAGGTTACAATCTGGACCTGGACACTTTCTACCCCTCTTCCTAACCCATCACAGACCGACTAGTTATAACACGACAACTTAGTTACAGATATGATCGGTCACCTTCTTCTCATCCACACTCCTCTAGACTGTAAGGTTCAAATCTGACCCTTGAAAATTCTCCCCCTCTTACTGACTGCCATCACAGACCACTATTTATAATCCACTGAGACAACCTTTAGTTACAGATACTGATCTTGCTTCATCACTTATGGTCTCATTCCCCATCTCCTCTAGACTGAGGTGACAATCTGGACCTGGAACCATTCTAACCCCTCTTACTGACGCCCACACAACCGACTAGTTCTAATCCACTGACAACTTAGTTACGATACCTGATCTGTCACTTATGTCTCATCCCCATCTCCTCTAGAACTGTTAAGGTTACCATCTGGACCTGGACACTTCTAACCCATCTTATGACCCATCACAGACCGCCTAGTTATAATCATCCACGACAACTTAGTTTACAGCTACTGATCTGTCACCTTATGTCCCATCCCCATCTCCTCTAGACTGTAAGGTTACAATCTGTACCTGGACAATTCTATTCTACCCCTCTTACTTACCCCCCTCACAGCACCGACCTAGTTTATAATCCACTGACAACTTAATTTACAGATACTCATCTGTCACCTTATGTCTCATCCCCATTTCCTCTAGACTGTAAAGGTTACAATCTGGACCTGGACACTTGCTACCCTCTTACTGACCCATCACAGACCGCCTAGTTATAATCCACTGACACTTATTTAAGATACTGATCTGTCACCTTATGTCTCATCCCCATCTCCTCTAGACTGTAAGGTACACGATGCTGGACCTGGACACTTCTACCTCTTACTGACCCATCACAGACCGACTAGTTATAACCACTTGACAGCTAGTTACAGATACTTATCTGTCACCTTATGTCTCATCCACATCCCTCTGAGAACTGTAAGGTTCAATCTGGACCTGGAAAATTTACCCCTTCTTACTGACCCTCACAGCCGACTAGTTATAATCCACTACAACTTAGTGACAGATACTGCTTGCTTCACCTTCTGTCTCATCCCCCCATCTCCTCTATACTGTAAGGTTTTACAATCTGGACCTGGACAAGTCTATCTACCCCTCTTACTGACCCAGCACAGACCGACTAGTTATAAATCCCTGCAACTGTTACAGATACTGATCTGTCCACCTTATGTCTCTCCTCCCCATCTCCTCTTAGACTGTCAGTTACAATCTGCCCTGGACATTCTACCCCTCTTACTGACCCATCACAGGACCGCTAAGTTATACTCCCCTGACAACTTAGTTTCAGATAATTATCTGTCACCTTATGTCTCATCCCCATCTCCTCTAGACTGTAAGGTTACAATCTGAACTGGACACTTCTACCCCTCTTACTGACCCAGCACAGATCGACTAGTTATAATCCACTGACAACTTAGTTACAGATACTGATCTGTCACCATTATGTCTCATCCCCATCTCCTCTAGACTGTAAGGTTACAATCTGGGACCTTGACAATTCTAACCCCTCTTACTGACCCATCCAGACCGACTAGTTCTCAATCCCCACTGCACAACTTAGTTACAGATAACTGATCTGTCACCTTATGTCTCATCCCCATCTCCTCTAGACTGTAAGGTTCAATCTGGACCTTGACACTTCTACCCTCTTACTAACCCATCACGACCGACTAGTTATAACCACTGACAACTTAGTTACAGATACTGAATCTGTCACCCTTATGTCCATTCATCCACCTCTCCTCTAAGCTGTAAGGTTACATCTTGAACCTGGAAAATTCACCCCTCTTACTACCACTGACCCATCACAGACCGCCTAGTTTTATATCCACTGACAACTAGTTTACAGATACTGATCTGCTCACCTTATGTCTCATCCCCATCTCCTCTAGACTGTAAGGTTTACAATCTGGAACTGGACAATTCTACCCCTCTTACTGACCCATCAACACACAGACCGACTAGTTATAATCCACTGCCCTGCCAACTTAGTTAACCGATACTGATCTGTCACCTTATGTCCCTCAATCCCCAACTCTCCTCTAGACTGTAAGGTTACAATCTGGCCCTGGCACTTCTATATCTACCACCCTCTTACTGACCCATCACAGACCTACAGTTTAATCCCCTGACAACTTAGTTACAGCTACTGATCTGTCACCTTATGTCCCATCCCCATCTCTCCTCTAGCTGTAAGGTTACAATTCTGGACCTGAACAATTCTAAACCCCTCTTACTGACCCTCACAGACCGGACTAGTTATGAGATCCACTGACAACTTATTACAGATACTGACTGTCCACCTTATGTCTCATCCCATCTCCTCTAGACCTGTAAGGTTACAATCTGGACCGACACTTCTACCTCTGACTGACGCCTCACAGACCGACTAGTTATAAGTCCACATGACAACTTATTACGATACTGATCTGTTCACCTTATGTCTCATCCCCCTCTCCTCTAGACTGAAGGTTACAATCTGGCCTGGACACTTCTACCGTCTAACCCTCGTAACTGACCCATCACAGACCGACTAGTTTTTATAACCACTAGACGACTTAGTTACAGATACTGATCTGTCCCTTATGTCTCATCATCCACATCTCCTCTAGACTGTAAGTTTCAATCTGACCTGGAAATTCTAATTCTACCCCTCTTTACTGACCCATCACAGACCGCTAGTTTAATCCACTGACAACACTTAGTTACATATACTTACTGCTTCACCTTATGTCTCATCCCCATCTCCTCTAGACTGTAAGGTACAATCGGACCTGGACAATTCTAACCCCTCTTCCTGACCCACCTCACAGACGACTAGTTATAATCCCCGACACTTTAGTTACAGATACTTGATCTGTCACTTATGTCTCATCCCCCCTCTCCTCTAGACTGTAAGGTTCATCTGGACCTGGACACTTTCTACCCTCTTCCTGACCCCATCACAGACCGACTAGTTATAATCCACTGACCACCTTAGTTACAGCTACTCTGATCTTTCACCTTATGTCCCATCCCCATCTCCTCTAGACTGTAAGGTTACAATCTTGCCCTGGACAATTCTAGACCCCTCTTACTGACCCATCCAAGACCGACTATTATAATCCACTGACAACTTAGTTACAGATCTGACGTCACGTTATGCTCATCCCCATCTCCTCTAGACCTGTAAGGTTAAAATCTGGCCCTGGACACTTCTACCCCTCTTACTGACCCATCAGACGACTGTTATAATCCATGACAACTTAGTTAGCAGATACTGACTGTCACCTTATGTCTCATGCCTCCCCACTCCTCGGCTCCTCTGACGTAGTAAGGTTACCATCTGGGACCTGGACACTTCTACCCCTCTTACTGACCCATCACAGACGCGACTAGTTTATCCACTGACAACTTGTTACCGTACGGATCTGTCACCTTATGTCTCATCCCCATCCTCCTCTAGACTGTAATGTTACAATCTGGACCTGACACTTCTACCCCTCTTACGACCCATCACAGACCGACTAGTTATATCCACTGACACTTAGTTACAGATACTGATCTGTCACCCATTATGTCTCATCCCCAGCTCCTCTAGAACGGTAGGGTGTGTGCGGCCGCGGTGCGTGGCCCCTTGACACTTCTACCCTCTTACTGACCCAATCACAGACCGACTAGTTATAATCCATCTGATAACTAGTTACAGATACTGATCTGTCACCTATGTCTCATCCCCCCCATCTCCTCTAGAACTGTAAGTTTACAATCTGGACCTGGACACTTCTACCCCCTCTACTGACCCCATCACAGACCGACTATTTAGAATCCACTGACCAACCTAAGTTACCGATAATACTGTCACCTTGTCTCCGCCCAATCTCCTCTCGACTGTAAGGTTACAATCTGACCTTGACACTCTACCCCTCTTACTGACCCATCACAGATCGACTAGTTATAATCCACTGACAAACTTTAGTTACAGATAATGATCTGCTGCACACCTTATGTCTCATCCCCATCTCCTCTAGACTGTAAGGTTACAATCTGGACCTGGACACTTCTACCCCTCTTACTCGGACCCATCACAGACCGACTAGTTATAATCCACTGACAACTCGTTACAGATACTGATCTGTCCACCATATGTCTCATCCCCATCCTCCTATAGACTGTCAAGGTTACAATCTGACCTGGACACTTCTCTAAGCCACCCTCTTACCTGACCCCTCACAGACCGACTAGTTATATCCACTGACAACTTAGTTTACAGATATGTCTGCACTTATGTCTCATCCCCCTCTCCTCTAGACTGTAAGGTTACAGATCTGAACCTGGACCCTTCTACCAATCTACCCCTCTTACTGACCATCACAGGAGACCGCCTAGTTAGAATCCCTGACACTTAGTTACAATAATGATCTGCTTCATCACCTTATGTCTCATCCCCATCTCCTCTAGACTGTATGTTACAATCTGGATCTGGACACTTCTACCTCTCTTACTGACCCCTCACAGGCACATGACCGACTAGTTATAAAATCCACTGACCGACTTAGTTTACAGATACTGTCGTCACCGTTATTCTCATCCCCATCTCCTCTAGACTGTAAGGTTACAATCTGGACCGGAACTTCTTTCTACCCCTCTTACTGCCCCTCACAGACCGACTAGTTATAATCCCGACAACTTAGTTCGATACTGATCTGCTTCATCTTATGTCTCATCCCCATCTCCTCTAGACTGTGAAGCTGGTATACACATTAACGATTAAGCCCGATACCGTCGGATCGACGGTTATCGGGCTTAATCGTTCGTGTGTACGTTCGTTTTCTCCCGAACGAGCGCGTTGCCGCCAAACGATCGGTTCTGCCTGAACTCTCGTTCCGGAAAGGCCGAAAAGTTCCATCTGCCGCTCTAGCTCCCTATAGAGGGAGTCCTATCGCGGTCCGATGGTAACACACAGTCCCGACGGTTCTCACATAGGAGAACGTCTCGGGACTGTGTGTTTTTTGCAGATCTTTGAAAGATGGCAGACAGGATCTTGCAGATCCGTCCTGTCATCTTTCGAAATCTGTAGCACAGTTTTGTACCTAGCTTGAGTTATAATCTGGACCTGGAACTTCCGTACTACCCCTCTTACTGACCCATCACAGACCAACTAGTTATAATCCCAGCAACTTCGTTAAGATACGATCTGTCCACCTATGTCTCAATCCCAATCTCCTCTAGACTGTAAGCTCTCGGGCAGGGCCCTCTCTATGGGTCCACATAATGCTGTAACTTACCACACATCTGCTGGACCCAGCAATTAATTTGTTTTTGCCTTTGTATTCATTTGCACTACTCCTTGTCTGTAACCTGTTATGGTTTCCTTATGTATAATTAATGCCCCTGTAAAACTCCACGGAAGATTTGGCCGCTATATAAATAGCCTAATATTATTTTTCGCTCTCTAGTCTCCCCTATGTTCTCAAGCCACGGTTGGCTGAGAAGGCCCAAGACCCAGAGCTGAAATGTTGCCATGTGCATTTATTAATAACCCAACAGGTTGAAAAGGCCCCTTTAGTTGCCAACCTTCTATCCTTACTTTGATTAATTATTTGTTTCACTGTGGCCTCGGGCAATAATATATTATATAAATATATATATTATACTGTATATATAACAATTCTCATAAACTACCAGCACTCACCAGGAATATCCTTATTATAACTTAGTGCAAAGTGGAACAAGTCATGTTTCATCCTTTTGTTTTCAATCAACCTTTATCAAGTCAAGTGAACACTATCTCAATCTCTATAGTACACTAGTAGTTGTAACCCTGCGTTGCGCATGTCACAGTGGGGTATAGTATATGTTACTCGCCAGAGGGTGTGTGTTTTTGTTTAGATGGTAAGAGCAGGTACAGAAGGCCCCGTTGGTATGTAACGTCATGAATGTAATAGGTATAGTTGAGGAGGTGACCTGCTTGAGGGACGTATAACACTATGTTTATCGCACAACTTTATATACAACGTTATCCAGTTTTCCCCTTGAGCGGAAACATACAAATGTTTGTGGTGACCTACACGTGACACTGCTACATGGGAAAACATGTTTATTGAAACTGAATACGCAGCCACTTTAGTGACTGACGGGCGTCAACGCTTGTTTCTTGTGTCCTCTGAACATGTGTGTGCGGCTTCGTATTGTCTGGTGTTGTTTAAAGTCGGGTTCATTCTGTTGCGCTGTCTGAGCCCTGTGTGTTTTTATTAAAGGGCATGTCCAAAGTAAAATTTAACCCACAACCGGCCCCACTGTGAAGTTTATAAAAGTCCTTACCTTACATCTCTGCTCCTTATGGTTCTCCTGCTGCGCTTGTCCAAAGTCAGAAACTGAAGAGTAGATCTGTCTTTCCTGTCCATAGGTTTTTTTTGCCTCTTATCTCTCCTCCTGAGGTAGTGTGACATGTGCAGGGGAGCCCTTTCCCCTCCCTGCTGCCTTTCACCTAACATTAAAACTTTTTTGTGTAGTGTAGGCTACCCCTGCCCACGCCCAACTGCTGTGTCAGATTACTAAAAAAAAGAATCAGATCTCTACTTACAGCCCTTAGGCTCCCGCGGCAATCTGCATTGCTGGCAGACGCATCGTGATGGCTGCTCTCAGCCCTCACAGACGTGGCTTCTGTCCGGGCCCGTTTATAGTTCTGGCAGTCCGTGGATCCAGATCAGATCGCTGCAGGAGCGAGGGGGTATAAGTAGAGATCTGAATGTTTTTTTAGAAATCTGACATAGCTGTTGGGGTTGGGCAGGGGTACCTACACTATAGTGTTTATTTAGGGTGGAGATACCCTTTAAACATGCTCTATTTTTTGCACATAATTAGCAGTATGTGATCAATTTGTATTGTACTTTAGGCTCCAATCAATAAAGTTTTCTTTCTGGGCTGAATTGAAAGTGGCCATGATGTGTTTGTTCTTGTAGTTGAAGCCATGTCTGTGAAGTGTGAGACATGTGGGCATGTGTGTCTGGGGCTTAAGTCCAGGTAATGCAGGTAAATCCCGTGTAGTCCATACCCCCCATTTGTTCCCTGGTTTGAGTAGGTGGAGGGGATACGTCTGCGATTTTTGGGCATGGGGGCATTCCAGTGTATGGAAGTCCTGGTGCGTGTCTAGGATGTTGATGGTTCCAACAGGCATGGATTTGACCTTGGTGCATGGTCCCCGTGATGTTTTCGGACATGGGTGTCAAGTTTGGGGGTGTGGGCATGGTGTTTTTGGGTGTGTCTGCGATGTTTAGGGGCCTGGACGTGATGTTTGTGGACATGATTGGGGGGGCGTACCTGTTATTGTCAGTGTGGTCTTGATGTAATGGGGTGTGCTGTAATGGTTTATATATGGATGCGTGACCCAATATCTGGGGGCAGGTTTCCATCGCAACTTTTGGGGGTCATGGTGCGATGTTTAGGGGCATGTCATTTATCTTCGGGGGCGTGCCATATGCGATTGGGGTATGATGGTTACCATGATGTTTGTGGGCATGGCCGTGACAGCAATATCTGGGGGCGTGGTCACATCTTTTGGGAGCATGGTTGCAATGTTAGAGGCGTGGCACTTTTCTTTTGGTGGTGTTCCCTTGAACCGTTGGGGTATGGGTGTGACTGTGAGTTTGGGGGTGTGATCATGGCCATGATATTTTGGGGTTGTGCTTATGTGACATGGCTGTGCATTTGTGGGCGTGGTCATGATGTCTTGGGTTTTCCTTGCTACAGCACATTCCAGGAGGCTCTGCTTTCAATTTCTTAGCATGACAATAACCACAAATGTGGTTATTCATTCAAATTCATATCACCGATAGTAACACAGTCTTTTCAGGGTTTATATTTGTATATAAATGTCATTCATATCACCAATAGTAACATAGTCTTTCCAGGGTTTTTTTTTTTTTTTTAATATTTGTATATATGTCATTCATATCGCCGATAGTAACATAGTCCTTTTCCAGGGTTAATATTTGTATATAAATGTCATTCATATCACCGATAGTAAACATAGCTTTCCAGGGTTTCTATTGTATATAAAGGTGATTCATATCACCAATGTAACACAGTCTTTCCGGGTTTATATTTGTATATAATGTCATTCATCTCACCGATCTTAACACAGTCTTTCCAGGGTTTATATTTGTATATAATGTCATTTTCATATCACCATAGTAACATAGTCTTTCCGGGTTTATATTTGTATATACATGTCATTCATATCACGATAGTAACATAGTTCTTTCATGGTTTAAATTTGTATATAAATGTCATTCATATCACCAATAGTAACATAGTCTTTCAGGTTTAAGTGTAAACGTCCAGGAGAAAATTGTAATGTGTTACAGACCTTAAGAGGGAAATGTCTGGTTCCCTCTGTTTATAGCAGCTCTTGTACTGTGTGTCAGCTCTCGAGTGTGTGCCGTACATTACGCTGTTGTTGTGATCACTAAAGTGGACCTCTGTGTCTGTGTTGTTGAGTCGGGCAGCAACCAGATCCAGCCCTTCATATGGTTTCCTGAATTGGGGAATCACAACACCTCCAAAGTGACGTGCAGGGCTTTTTATTGGTTCCAACTGGACTTCACGGTGTCGGCCCTATCAGAGAGGCATAGTCGCCGTTGTGGATGTATTCATGGGTGTGGCTGGTAAGGTGAGGCGCAACATACATACATACATCCAATTCTATCTTATATGTAGTATAACATTATGGGTAGGTATAAAGTTGGATAGATTAGACGTATGTCTTTATAACACCTCCATACTATGTTACTATGTAACTGTTAACAAGACATTATGGGTAGGTATAAAGGTTGGACTAGATGGGATAGTCTTATACAACCTCCATACTATGTACTATAACTGTTATACAGACATATGGGTGGGTATAAAGGTTGGACTAGTATGGACGTATGTCTTTATACAACCTCCAATACTATGTTACTATGTAACTGTTATACAGACATTATGGGTAGGGTATAAAGGTTGGACTAGATGGACGTATGTCTTTATACAACCTCCAATACTATGTTACTATGTAACTGTTTATACAGACATTAGGGTAGGGTATAAAGGTTGGACTAGATGGACGTATGTCTTTATACAACCTCCAATACTATGTTACTATGTAACTGTTATACAGACATTATGGGTAGGGTATAAAGGTTGGACTAGATGGACGTATGTCTTTATACAACCTCCAATACTATGTTACTATGTAACTGTTATACAGGACATATGGGTAGGGTATAAAGGTTGGACTAGTGGACGTGTCTTTATACACCCTCCAATACTATGTACTAGTAATGTTATACAGACATTATGGGTAGGGTATAAAGGTTGGACTAGATGGACGTACCGTATGATACTCGAGTATAACCGAGTTTTTCAGGCTGAAAAATCAGCCGGAAAGACTCTGGGGGGGACTCGGTTTATACTCGAGTCACTCCCCTTTGAGAAGATCACGTCCTCTCCATTCCGGCAGCAGCGCCTCTCCTCCCGGCAGCGCAACGATCAGTCCCTGTACTGGCGCGACGGCTGACGTCACTAAACCTGGCGCCGGGCTTGGCGCCAATTAGTGACGTCTTGCAGTCCTGTCTGTCATCTTCATAATCTTACAGTGTGTACCTAGCTTGAAGTTATATCTGGACCGACACCTTCTACCCCTTTACTACTGACCCATCACAGACCGACTAGTTATAAAATCCACAACAACTTGTTACAGATACTGATCTGTCACCTTTATTCTCTCCCCAATCTCCTCTAGACTGTAAGCCTCCGGGCAGGGCCCTCCTTTCTATTGTACCACAGTAATGCTGTAACTACCACACTGAATGATGCTGGACCAGCAATTAATTTGTTTTGCACTTTGTTTATTTGCACTACCCTTGTAGTAACATTTCTGTTTTTCCTTATGTTAGTTAATTCAACTGTAAAAACTCACGGAATGTTGGCGCTATATAAATACGCTATAATATTATTTCCTCTCTAGTCTCCCCATATGTTCCAAGCCAAGGTTGGCTTGAGAAAGGCCCAAGACCCAGAGCTGAAATGTTGCCATTGCATGTATTAATAAACACACATGGTTGAAAAGGCCCCTTTAGTGCACCTTCTATCCTTACTTTGATATTATTTGTTTCACTGGTGGCACTCGGGCAAATACATATATATATATAAATATATATATATATACTGTATATATAACAATTCTCATAAACTACCAGCACTCACCAGGAATATCCTTATTATAACTTAGTGCAAAGTGGAACAAGTACAATGTTTCAGCCCTTGTGTTTCAGCCTTTATCAAGCTCAAGTGCACACTATCTCTATCTCTCTATAGACACTAGTAGTTGTACCCTGCGTACACATGTGGGTATTCTATGTGAACGCCGCAGGTGTGGTGTTTGGTTTAGATATGGTAGAACAGGGTAAAGAGGGGCCCAGTTGGTAATGTACGTCTGTATGTATAGTTATGAGTTGAGGAGGTGACATTGCTTGAGGGACGTATAACCATATTTTATAGCAAAACTTTAGATACAATCTTATCAGTTTTTCCACTTGGAGCGTAAAACATACAATGTTTGTTGGTGAACCTACACGTGAACATGCTCCATGGGGAAAACATGTTGCTTGAAACTGAATATCCATCACTTGAGTGCCTGACGGGTGTCCACGCTGTTCTTGTGTCCTCCTGAAGCATGTGTTGCGGCTCTTTGTCTGTGTTGTTAAGTCGGGTTCTTCTGTTTTTGCCGCTGTCTGAGCCCTGTGTGTTTTTATTAAGGGCATGTCCAAAGTCAAATTTAACCCACAACCACCGCCCCACTGTGAAGTTTTATAAAGTCCTTACCTTAATCTTCTGCTCCTATGGTGTTCTCTCTGCGCTTGTCAAATCCAGAACTGAAATAGGAGCTGTCTTTCTGTCCATAGGTTTTTGCCTCTTATCTCTCCTCCTGGAGGTAGTGTGACATGTGCAGGGGGAGCCCTTTCCCCTCCCTGGCTGCCCTTTCACCTAACATTAAAACTTTTTTGTGTAGTGTAGGCTACCCCTGCCCACGCCCAACTGCTGTGTCAGATTACTAGAAAAAGAATCAGATCTCTACTTACAGCCCTTCGCTCCCGCGGCACTCTGCATTGCTGGCAGACGCATCTGTGATTGGCTGCCTCTCAGCCAATCACAGACGTGGCTTCTGGTCTGGCCCGTTTGCTAGTTCTGGAAGCAGTGTCCAGATCATAGCGCTGCAGGAGCGAGGGGGTTATAAGTAGAGATCTGAATGTTTTTTTAGAAATCTGACATAGCTGTTGGGGTTGGGCAGGGGTACCTAATAATTTAGCAGTATGTGATCAATTTGTATTGACTATTAGCTCCCAATCAATAAAGTTTCTTTCTGGTCTGAATTGAAAGTGCCATGATGTGTTTGTTCTTGTAGTTGAAACTGTCTGTGAAGTGTGAGACATGTGGTTAGTGTGTGTCTGGGGCTTAAGTCCAGGTAATGCAGGTAAATCCCGTGTAGTCCATACCCCCCATTTGTCCTGGTTTGAGTAGGTGGACGGGGATACATCTGCGATTTTGGGCATGGCATTCCAGTGTATGGAAGTCTGGGTGCGTGTCTATGATGTTGTGGTGTCCAACCGGCATGGATGTGACATTTGGTGGCGATGGTCGTGATGTTTTCGGACATGGGTGTCAAGTTTGGGGGTGTGGGCATGGTGTTTTTGGGTGTGTCTGCAATGTTTAGGGGCCTGGACGTGATGTTTGTGGACATGATTGGGGGGGCGTACCTGTTATTGGAAGTGTGGCTGTGATGTATGGGGTGTAGCTGTAATAGGTTTATATATGGATGCGGTGACCACAATATCTGGGGGCAGGTTTCCAACTTTTGGGGTCATGGTTGCGATGTTTAGGGGCATGTCATTTATCTTCGGGGGCGTGGCCATTGCGATTGGGGTATGATGGTTTACATGATGTTGTTGGGCATGGCGGGACAGGCACTATCGGGGGCTTGGTCACATCTTTGGGAGCCGATGGTTTGCAAATGTTTGAGGTTTTTTTGCTTGGTGTGCAGGGAACTTTTCTTTGGTGGTGGTCCCCTGACATTGGGGTACTGGGTGTGCACTGTGATGTGTTGTGGGTGTGTGAGCATTGCCATGATATTTGGTGTGGTTCTTATTTTACATTGGCCTGTCATTTGTGGGCGTGATCCTGATGTCCTTGGTTTTCCATTGCTACAGCACATGTCCAGGAGGCGTCTTTATTCATTCAATTTCTTGCATGACAATAACCACAAATTGGTTTATTCGACATTCAATATTCATATCCGCCTATATAACACCGTCTTTTCAAGGTTTATATTTGTCATAATAATGTCCGTCCTATCACCAATAGTAACAGTCTTTCCAGGGTAATATTTGTATTAAAAATGGATCAATATCATATCACCAATAGTCCCCACAGTCTTCACAGGGTTTAGTTGTATATAAGGGTGTCATCATATCCACCGATAGTAAACAGGTCTTTTCCAGGGTTTAAATGTGTATATAAATGTCATTCATATCACAATAGTAAACACAGTCTTTCCAGGGTTTATATTTGTATATAAATGTCATTCATATCCCGATATAAACAGTCTTTCCAGGGGTTTTATATTTGTATATCAATGTATTCATAGTCGCGCGATAGTACAATGAGTCTTCCATGGTAATATTTGTATATAAAATGTCATCATATCACCGTAATCAACATAGTGCCTTTTCCAAGGGTTATATAGTTGTATATAATGTCATTCGGTGGTCGACCCATAGTACCAGTCGTTCCAAGGTTGAATGATTTGTATTAAATATGATTCATAATGCACAATAGTAACACAGTCTTTCCAGGGTTTACATTTTGTATATAAAGGTGGGTGATTTGTTTTTTTTTTTTTTTTTTCATTTGTTTTTATTTGTTTTTTTTTTTTTTCTTTTTGTGTTTACTTTTTCCGCCCCTCTCCCTCTCCCCCCTCGTCCCCCGTCTTTTCCCGGGTTTCTCTTTGTCTCTCCCTGTCCTTCCTTCCCCGCCTCTCCCCCCGTCTTTCCCTGTTTCTCTTTGTCTCCCTGTCTTCCTCTCCCCCCTCGTACCCGTCTTTCCGCGGGTTCTCTTTTCTCTCCCTGTCCTTTCCCTCTCCCCCGTCGTCCCCTCTCTTTCCCGGTTTTCTCTTTGTCTCTCCTGTCATTCCTCCTCCCCTCGTCCCCTCGTCTTTCCCGGTTTCTCTCTTTGTCTCTCCCTGTCCTCCCTCTCCCCCCTCGTCCCCCCGTCCCTTTCCGGGTTTTTATATTTGTCTCTCCCTGTCCTTCCTCTCCCCCCCCCCTAGTCCCCCCGTCTTTCCCGTGTTCTCTTTGTCTCCCTGTCCTTCTCTCCCCCCTCTTCCCCCTCTTCTTTCCCGGGTTTCCTTTGTCTCTCCCTGTCCTTCCTCTCCCCCTCGTCCCCTGTCCTTTCCCGGTTCCTCTTGTCTCTCCCTGTCCTTCCCTCCCCGCTCGTCCCTCGTCTTTCCTGGTTTCCCTTTGTCTCTACCTGTCCTTCCTCCCCCCCTCTATCCCCTCTTCTTTCCCGTGTTTCCTCTTTTACCACCTTACACACATCCTAACATAACTTGTCCTTGTTCTCCGCCTCCTGCCCTGTCTGGTTCCCTCTGTTCTCCGCCGCTCTTGTCTGTGGTGCGCTAGCTCTCCTGCGTTGTGTGGCCGTCCTTCCTCTGTTGTTGTGTCCCCCCGTGGCTCTCTGTCTGTTTTGTTGCCGGTCGGGCCGCCTCCCCGCTCCCAGGCCTTCCCTCCGTTTCCTGAATTGGGGAATCACCTCACACGCTGCAAGTGAAAACCCGGTGCAGGCTTTTTATTGGTCAAACTTCGGACTTCACGGGTGTCGGCCCTATCAATGCGGCCGCGTCCGTTATGTGGATGTAATCAGGGGTGGGCTGTAAGGTGAGCGCATACATACATACATACATACAAGTTTTTCTACTTTCTAGTAGATATATATTATGGGTAGGGGTATAAAGGTTGGACTAGATGGACGTATGTCTTTATACAACCTCCAATACTATGGTACGATGTAACTGTATACAGACACTATGGGTAGGGTATAAAGGTTGGACTAGATGACGTATGTCTTTATACACCTCCAATACTTGTACTATGTAACTGTTATACAGACATTATGGGTAGGGTATAAAGTGGACTAGAGGGACGGAGTCTTTACAACCTCCATACTATGTTACTATGTAACGTTAACAGACATTATGGGTAGGGTATAAGGTTGGACAGATGACGTATGTCTTATACAACCTCCATACTATGTTACTATGTACTGTTATAAGACATTATGGGTAGGGTATAGGTTGGACTAGATGGACGTATGTCTTTATACAACCTCCAATACTATTTACTATGTTAGCTGTTATACAGACATTATGGTAGGGTAAAAGGTGGACTAGATGGACGTATGTCTTTATAACCTCCAATCTATGTTACTATGTAACTGTTATACGACATTATGGGTAGGGTATAAAGGTGGACTAGAATGGACGTATGTCTTATCAACTCCAATCTATGTTACTATGTAACTGTTATACAGACATTATGGGTAGGGTCTAAAGGTTTGACTAATAACTACCGTATATACTCGAGTATAACCTAGTTTTCAGCTGAACAATCAGCTGAAACTCGGACTCGGTTTATCTCGAGTCCTCACCTTTTAAGAAGATCAGCGTCCTCTCCATTCCGCAGCAGCGTCCTCCTCCATCCGCATCTGCACGATCAGTCCCATGTACTGGCGCGCCGGCTGACTTCACTAACTGGCGCCGGCTTGGCGGCCAATTTAGTGACGTCAGCCGGCGCGACAGTACATGGACTGATCGTGCGGCTTGCCGGAATGGAGAGGACGCTGCGACCAGAATGGAGAGGACGCTGCTGCTGGGAGAGGAACTTACCCACGACCAGTCCTAGGAAGCCCTGGATGGAGGAGAGCCCACAGTCCTGGATTGAAGAAGATCCCACAGGTACAACTTACCTGGGGTTGAGGGTGGCCTTCAAGATGTTTTGGAACACAACTCCCAGCTGCTTTATTCGCTGGGAGTTGTAGTTTTTCCCAAACTCTTGAAGCCAAGTGAGGGTGGCATTTCAAGATGTTTGAAACTCAACTCCAGCATAAGCAATGCGGGGAGTTGAGTTTTCCAAAACATCTTGAATGCCAAGTGACGTGGCATTCAAGTGTTTTTGAAACTCACAACTCCCATCATGCTTTATTAGCTTGGAGTTTTAGTTTCCCAACATCTGTTGAATGCCAAGTGCTACCAGCGGTTTTACCTCGATTCAAAACAACTTTTATTATATTTTTAGGTGAAATTGGGTACCTCGGTTTTATACTTTGTCGGTTTATACTCGAGTTATATAGGTCTGTCCTTTATACACTCCCATACTGTTATTTGTTACTATGTAACTGTTATACAGACTTATGGGTATGGGTATAAAGGTGGACTGAGTGGACGTATGTCTTTATACAACCTCCACGATACTATGTTACTATTAATGTTATAACAGACATTTATGGGTAGGGTATAAAGTTTGGACTATATGACGTATGTCTGTATAAAACTCCAATACTATGTTAACTCATTGTAACTTATCCAGGACATAGGTAGGGTAATAAAGGTGGACTAGATGGACGTATGTCCTTATCAACCTCCAATACTATCTATGTAACTGTTATACAGCATTATGGGTAGGGTATAAAAAGGTTGGACTTGATGGACGTATGTATTATACAACCGTCAATACTTGTTACTATGTAACTGTTATACAGACATTAGGGGTGTGGTATAAAGGTTGGACTATATGATGGGACTTATGTCTTTAACCAACTCCAAGTACTAAGTTTGCATGATTTGTAGTGCAAGTTACAGTGCTTTGCATGATTTGTAGTTCAAGCTACTGTGCTTTGCATGATTTGTAGTGCCAGTTACTGTGCTTTGCATGATTTGTAGTGCAAGTTACAGTGCTTTGCATGATTTGTAGTGCAAGTTACAGTGGTTTACATGATTTGTAGTGCAAGTTACTGTGCTTTGCATGATTTGTAGTGCAAGTTAC
>CM033476.1:9436994-9468424 GCA_019447015.1 Hymenochirus boettgeri | reverse complement strand
ATTTGTAGTGCAAGTTACTGTGCTTTGCATGATTTGTAGTGCAAGTTACAGTGCTTTGCGTGATTTGTAGTGCAAGTTACAGTGCTTTGCATGATTTGTAGTGCAAATTACTGTGCTTTTCATGATTTGTAGTTCAAGTTACTGTGGTTTGCGGGATTTGTAGTGCAAGTTACTGTGTTTTGCGTGATTTGTAGCGCACGTTACTGTGCTTTGCACGATTTGTAGTGCAAGTTACTGTGCTTTGCACGATTAGTAGTGCAAGTTACTGTGCTTTGCACGATTTGTAGTGCAAGTTACTGTGCTTTGCACGATTTGTAGTGCAAGTTACTGTGCTTTGCACGATTTGTAGTGCAATGTATGGTGGTTTGCGTTGGTTTCTTTAGAGGTGACCATAGAGATTTCTCCCACATTTGCCCCTCTATTATATTAACCAGCCTGTCCAATCACAATGAGTGATTTCGCCTGTTCCTTTCAGTTACAACCTATTATACTAATAAAGCCCTTTTCGATGAATTAACATGGATTTTTGAAAAATGCAACATTTGCGTCGCTGTTAAGACTTTTGTACAGTTCCCGTGAGCAGAGGGAAGCCTTGCAGCGGTTGTGATAAAAGCAGATGTGCCATGGAACTCGTTGATCTATGGGCATTCTAATGAGGGTGATTTCCGTTGCAGAACTTGTTAGACTACAAAGCTGCTATCGCCCGTGTCTGTTCATATGATCTGCTATCAAAGGGATCATTTCCATTAACGGAAATCTCGGATGCAGCCACGAGCGATGGTTTTTAAATAGGAGACGTAACATCCAGCACAACCTTGAATCCATGTCACTTCCTTAGCTTAGACCCAGTCTTGTTACAAGGTTCCAATTACTTTGCATTATAATGAACCATTTCACAACCAATGCCTACAACACACACACACATCCCATAGAAGACACATGGAAGTTTATACAGAGCCGCACGCTCGTTAACAGCGATTCAATAACATCCTTGTGGCTCTGGTTACAGCTGTGGTTGATTCTGGCAGAGTAACCTGGCCCCTCCCTCCATGCAGTCAATCAACACTGACATCACAACCAATGATTGACTGCAGTTTCACCTGCTGTCTCTGCACATGCTCAAAGCTCAGTGAGAAGAGAGAGGAGCCAGAGAGGAATAGCACTTATTAAGTATCTGGTTACAAACACATGTATAAAAAATAGTGGAAGTTGCGGGCAGATAACTGACAAGTCACCAATTTTTGGGGTTTTAAAGGTGGACATGCCCATTAATCGATATGCACAGTGATGTGAAAAACTATTTGCCCCCTTCCTGATTTCTTATTCTTTTGCATGTTTGTCACACTTAAATGTTTCTGCTCATCAAACACCGTTAACTATTAGTCCAAGATAACATAACTGAACACAAAATGCAGTTTTAAATGATGGTTTTTATTATTTAGTGAGAAAAAAAACTCCAAATCTACATGGCCCTGTGTGAGAAAGAAATTGCCCCCTGAACCTAATAACTGGTTGGGCCACCCTTAGCAGCAATAACTGCAATCAAGCGTTTGCGATAACTTGCGACGAGTCTTTTACAGCGCTCTGGAGGAATTTTATCCCACGCATCTTTGCAGAATTGTTGTAATTCAGCTTTATTTGAGGGTTTTCTAGCACGAACCGCCTTTTTAAGGTCACAACATCTCAATAGGATTCAGGTCAGGACTTTGACTAGGCCACTCCAAAGTCTTCATTTTGTTTTTCTTCAGCCATTCAGAGGTGGATTTGCTGGTGTGTTTTGGGTCATTGTCCTGTGCAGCACCCAAGATCGCTTCAGCTTGAGTTGACAAACAGATGGCCGGACATTTCTCCTTCAGTAGAATTTATGGTTCCATCTATCACAGCCTTCCAGGTCCTGAAGCAGCAAAACAACCCCAGACCATCACACTACCACCACCATATTTTACTGTTGGTATGATGTTCTTTTGCTGAAATGCTGTGTTACTTCTACGCCAGATGTAACAGGACAAGCACCTTCCAAAAAGTTCAACTTTTGTCTCGTCGGTCCACAAGGTGTTTCCCCAAAAGTCTTGGCAATCATTGAGATTTTTTTTAGCAAAATTGAGACGAGCCTTAATGTTCTTTTTGCGTAAAAGTGGTTTGCGCCTTGGATATCTGCCACGCAGGCCGCTTTTGCCCAGTCTCTTTCTTATGGTGGAGTCGTGAACACTGACGTTAATTGAGGCAATTGAGGCCTGCAGGTCTTTAGATGTTGTCCTGGGGTCTTTTGTGGCCTCTCGGATGAGTTTTCTCTGTGCTCTTGGGGTAATTTTGGTCGGCCAGACACTCCTGGGAAGGTTCATTACTGTTCCATGTTTTTGCCATTTGTGGATAATGTCTCACTGTGGTTCGCTGGACTCCCAAAGCTTTAGAAATGGCTTTATAACCATAACTCAGGTGTGATAAACCACAGTTATTTTTTAACAAGGGGGGCAATCACTTTTTCACACAGGGCCATGTAGATTTGGAGGTTTATTTCTCACTAAATAATAAAAACCATCATTTCAAACTGCATTTTGTGTTCAGTTACGTTATCTTGGACTAATAGTTAACGGTGTTTGATGAGCAGAAACATTTCAGTGGGACAAACATGCAAAAGAATAAGAAATCAGGAAGGGGGCAAATAGTTTTTCACATCACTGTAAATGGAATGAACATTGCCCTTTAAGAAAGCCTATAGAACATAAAAGCTGAATATTAAACTAGAATCTGACATCAATCGCAAACTAGAAAAACGTAGAGAAACTCTACCAATGTTGCTTTGTGCGGTGTACAATAATAATAATAATACAATTATTATAGCAGCCTGTGGGCCTGAACTAAAACTCTCTGCCCAATGTTTCTGGAAACCCCACATTACACATGTGACAGAATGTTCAGCTATTTCCCAGTATTGCGGTAGATCATTATAATGAATGTTTAGCACAGAGAACGAGCCATGATTATATTCATTCATTATCATAAATCCTGGTTTTCTACTTTACTACTTATCACTTTCTATTCTGACATATGAACACAGCCCCATTCTGTCCCATTCATTTTATTTTCCTGGATTGAAGAGCTGGGTGTGGGTTTTCTGTGGCTACCTGTCTATACAGCAGGGCCAGGAATCACCCATTTTTCTAAAGGAGAACTAAATCCCTTTTTTAAAAAACTGGTTCCCCTTAAATCACTTACCTGTGGAATCAGTCATTAACAATAGACTGCCTAGAACTTAGCACGGTCTGTGTTCGATAAAAGACCCTGCGTTTGACAGTTACACTCCCCACCCCCACCCACCGGTAACGTACTGTAGAAAGTATAGCTGCATTCTGTATATACTGGTCTCCCCCTCCTTGCGCCTTAATTAGTGGCTGCTGCGGGATCACATCGCACACGTGATTAAGGGAAGAGGAGGGGGAGTCCTGAGGACCAAAACGAGGCTATAGTTTGTACAGTAAAGTTTACGTAGTAGCGCGCCGATTATAAGTATATTATCGGACAGTTGGGTCCCATAGGGATCCATTAAGGGGGTAGATTATAAAATTATAATCTCTACCCATAAACCTCATGATAGCACAAAAATAAATTTAGGACTAACAGCCAGGGCTGGGATTTCTCTCTCTGTGAATCCTGGGTAAGGACATGTGTGAGATCTGGTTATATTCTGTCGTTTCTGATTCATAAAGAATTAGCTGCCCCCCGACGGATAGGCATTTATTTCTGCGATAGGGTGGGCAGCCTAAATCCCACTCCCAGTCAATTCCCGGCAGTCCTCCAATTCCTCTTTATGGAGAGACAGGGAGCGGAAACAGATTAGTCAACACTGCCAAGAAATTAAAGGGAGATTTATGAAACAGAGAGTCCCCGGCACAGCGTGACACACAACCAATACTATTAATTATCATCTAAACGATTTAGCTGCATTCGCAGTCTTATCTGTCAGATCCGCACATTCTCTCATGTAAAACACCTGCAAACGCATTTCTAGGCTTCTGACCGTTAATTTTGAGGGAATATCTGTTCTCCAATGTCAAAAATGTGAGAATGGTCAGTGACAATGATTAGGGGAGGAGCCAGAAAGAAGTCTGTTACTGCATGAGAATAACTCTTCTTAAGCTGTAGCCAGGGGGAGGACCTAAAATGCTTAGTCCTTATAGGTGCTTTCACAATTGTGTCCCATTCCAGTCTGACCCCACCCCCTCCATACAACGTATTTAAACCAATAGGAGGTCATGCACTGCAAAAAAAACTGTATTAATCAGTGGCCACAAAAAGGTGGCTATCCGGATGGGATCAGAGTTCTTAATCTATGAGCTGTATTCTTAGTGGTAAGGACCCAGCATCCAGGGTACAGCTGAAGTGGGTAGTTTTCTTTTACTTCCCCTTTAAACACCATACCTGCCATAAAACTTCAGAAACCATAACTTTAGAAAAGGGCAAGTTATCACAATGGCGTCGGGAGAAAATGTGAATATTTAAGTGCAATTTCCCGACACCTGTTTCTATCAGATAGAATGATGCAGCGAACACCTCGTTATCACAATTATTCATTTAATTACACTTTCCTCTCTCTATATACACACTCCATGTGTTCTTCCTCTAACAGATAATGTAGCACTACGGTGGGTAAAATAATAACACCCAACCCCTCTCTGTATAGTTTGTAATAAATACACATAGAATAGAATATTCTGTGCACGTAATAAGCTATTCCCTGAATATTAATGGGAGGGTGGCCCTTTAAGATGATGATTGCTGAGCGCCTGCTTTAATAAACGAAACGACCACTTACCCCTGTCAATCCCCCAATATCTTGGGGCTATTACAGGTCATTTGCATTGAGTTGATTATTGGTTCCCCTTATATAGAGAGAAGCAGTCAGTGATTATGGCGGTGAAGTGTTTTGTTAACAGTGCAATGTGTATTGTACAATGTAAACGCGGGTTATAGTGTACGTTCCCATAATAATAATATTCTCTGTAATTGTAAAGCGCTATATAAATCCGTATATAAATCCATATCTCTGGTGCATTGCTCACTAATAGGTCATATCAGAGGACACGTGGACATCCTTTAAGGTTGGAAGAAAAGAAGTTTCATCTTCAGGTTAGGAAAGGTTTCTTTACAGTGAGAACGGTGACACTGTGGAACTGTCTTCCAGCAGATGTGGTAATGGCAAGTTCATTGGATAGCTTTAAAAAAGGCCTGGATAAGTTTCTAAAACTAAAAAATATTGAGAATTACTGGTATTAATACATATACTGTAGTTCTGGTTGGTACAGGGATACTATATAATATTGAAAATTACTGGTATTAATACATATACTGTAATTCTGGTTGGTACTGGGATACTATATAATATTGAGTATTACTGGTATTAATACATATACTGTAGTTCTTGTTGGTACAGGGATACTATATAATATTGAGTATTACTGGTATTAATACATTTACTGCAGTTCTGGTTGGTACAGGGATACTATATAATATTGAGAATTACTGGTATTAATACATATACTGTAGTTCTGGTTGGTATGGGGATACTATATAATATTGAGAATTACTGGTATTAATGCATATACTGTAGTTTTGGTTGGTACAGGGATACTATATAATATTGAGAATGACTGGTATTAATACATATACTGTAGTTCTGGTTGGTACGGGGATACTATATAATATTGAGAATTACTGGTATTAATGCATATACTCTAGTTCTGGTTGGTACAGGGATACTATTTAATATTGAGAATTACTGGTATTAATACATATACTATAGTTCTGGTTGGTACAGGGATACTATTTAATATTGAGAATTACTGGTATTAATACATATACTATAGTTCTGGTTGGTACAGGGATACTATATAATATTGAGAATTACTGGTATTAATACATACACTGTAGTTCTTGTTGGTACAGGGATACTATATAATATTGAGAATTACTGATATTAATACATATACTGTAGATCTGGTTGATCCAGGGATACTTTCCAATTGCCGTTGGGAGTCAGGAAGGATTCCCCCCCCCTTTTTTTTTAGCTGGGGTTTTTTGCTTTCCTCTGGATCAAATGTTAGGAAGGGTTTTAAAAAAATGTAAATAGGTTGGACTTGATGGACGTTTGTCTTTATTCAACCTCAATTACTATGTTACTATGGAACCCTGGGGCATCAATCAACTAGCCACATGGCATGTGGGTGGAGCCTAAGGGTATATAGTTGTGTGTAGCACTTGATACCAGTTATACCTGAGGAAGGGGCGCAGAGTCCCGAAACGTTGTATGTTGTTTTCGCCCTATTAAAGAAATTTTCACTTGCAGTAGTGTGCTCCTCTACTTTGATACCTTGCTTGGTTATGGAGCCCTGGAAGTAGGGGGCTGAGAGGATTGCACCTACCTATTTGTTTGGCTAAAGTTTCAAGTACACTTGAAACTTTTGGAGACCAGTTATATCCCAGTGTGACACCGCACAGACAGATCACCAACCCAAACCCTTAACACAAATTAACACAAATTCTCCAATTTAAAGGGAATTACAGGGGTTAAATCATCAGAAAAATCTCTGTCTGCAGGGGGCTCATTGCTGTAATACTCAGTCAAAGATGATTCAGCTCAAGTGAGAGCCAGGTAGGTCTGGGTGAGCCAATCAAGTGAGAGCCAGGTAGGTCTGGGTGAGCCAATCAAGTGAGAGCCGGTGAGCCAATCAAGTGAGAGCCAGGTAGGTCTGGGTGAGCCAATCAAGTGAGATCCAGACAGTTCTGGGTGAGCCAACCAAGTCAGAGCTAAGTATGCCTCATAGTTCTGAGAGAGACCGCTAGGTCTCTAACACAGAAAGGGAATAAGAGTTGGAAGATCAATAGAAGTTAGTGAGATGAAGAACTATCAAAAGAACAAACTTCTAGCAGATCTAAGCAAACTTTGTAACGTCCTGTATTAACCCGAATAGAACTATTGTAATTATCATTCCGAGAGCTCGTTACACGTGTCTAACACACTCACCGGTGATTCATGGACTGATTGCACAGATCAAGCAAAGGGAATTGCAGTTTGGTTCATTACCACTTGATGTGAAACTCATTACCACTTGATGTGAAACTCTACAACACTTGTTGTAATGTCATTTATAATCGTCAGAGTCCCGCAATGGGCTTTATAGCAAGTCACATGCAACTGGAATGTATTTCAAGCTCAAAGGACAGAAAACAGCTCTCTGTTCAACAAACCCCCTTAGATTGTACAGTGTGTGTGTGTGTGTGTACCAGGGATGTCCAACCTACGGCCCTACAGATATTTGCAAATCAACAATTCCCAGCATTCCCTGGTTGTCATAGCTAGAAGTAAGATTTGTAGTGTATGGCCGGAATACGGATAAAATTACGTTGTAAATAACATTAACCCAAATAGACCTAGAAGACATGTCCATTGCCCAAGGTATTATTATATTACAATATTATATTGCTATTATTGCACCATTTGCATGTGAAAGGCTGATATTTTTAGCTGGGGGGTTTTGCCTTCCTCTTGATCAACTGTTAGGTAGGGTTAAAAAAAAAAAGTGAATAGGTTGGACTTGATGGACGTATGTCTTTATACAACCTCCAATACTATGTTACTATATAACTGTTATACAGACATTATGGGTAGGGTATAAAGGTTGGACTAGATGGACATATGTCTTTATACAACCTCCAATACTATGTTACTATGCAACTGTTATACAGACATTATGGGTAGGGTATAAAGGTTGGACTAGATGGACGTATGTCTTTATACAACCTCCAATACTATGTTACTATGTAACTGTTATACAGACATTATGGGTAGGGTATAAGAATGAACTAGATGGACGTATGTCTTTATACAACCTCCTGTCACGAACTTACCTGCCGCTCCGGTCCCGCGCCACACTGCACTTCCGGGTGGGCGGCGTCGACGTCATGACGTCACGCCGCCGACACGCCGGGCGGCGCGAAATTTGAAAAGCCGGTGTCCTCCTGGACCCGGTGCCCGATTGTAGCATTCCGCTACCTCCCTGGCTCCTGTACTTACCTGCCTTGGATCCTGCTCCTTATACTTACCTTGCCTGTATCCAGTACCTACCTTGCCTGTGTCCAGTGTGAGATACGATTAATATGAGAATTATGGTATTAATACATATACTGTAGTTTCAGTTGGTACAGGGATACTATAATATTGAGAATTACAAGAATGAATAAACCATACTTTACGTAGTCTGGTTGGTATAGGGATATATATGTATTGGTTATAGGGATACTATATAAATTGAGAATTACTGAAATTAATACATATACTGTAGTTCTGGTTGGTATAGGGATTGGTATAGGGATATATATAATATTGAGAATTACTGAATTAATGCATATACTGAAGTTCTGGTTGGTACAGGGATACATATAATATTGAGAATTATGGTTTAATACATATACTGTAGTTCTGGTTGGGACAGGGATACTATATAATATTGAGAATTAATGGTATTAATACATATACAGTAGTTCTGGTTGGTACAGAATCATACTATAATATTGAGAATACTGGTATTATTATACATATACTGTAGTTCTGGTTGGTATGGGGAACATACTATATATATATTGAGAATTACTGGTATTAATGCATATACTGAAGTTTGGTTGACAGGGATAACTAATAATATTGAGAATTACTCGTATAATACATATACTATAGTTTGGTTGGTACAGGGATACTATATAATATTGAAATTACTGGTATTAATACATATACTGTAGTTCTGGTTGGTACAGGGTAATATTAATATTGAGAATTACTGGTATTAATACATATACTGTAGTTCTGGTTGATACAGGGATATATATATATTAGAATTACTGGTATTAATACATATACTGTAGTTCTGGTTGGTACAGGGATACTATATAATATTAAGAATTACTGGTATTAATACATATAGTAGTTCTGGTTGGGACGAATACATATAATATTGAGAATTACTGGTATTATTAATACAATACTGTAGTTCTGGTTGGTATGGGGATACTATATAATATTGAGAATTACTGGTATTAATGCATATACTGTAGTTCTGGTTGGTAAAGGGATAATATATAATATGAGAATTACTCGTATTAATACATATACTGTAGTTTGGTTATCTGTTGTATTCAATTAGATCAACTGGACTTGAAATGAGTTCTGAAGACGTTTCGCTAGTCATCCGACTGGCTTTCTCAATTCAGAATGACTTGTACAAGAATCTGTGGCAATTAGTACCCTGGAAAATCCCAATTAGCATATCACAGCCAGGTGTTAAGGGTGGATTAGATAGTGGCTAAGAGGTAGTTCTGGTTGGTACAGGGATACTATATAATATTGAGAATTACAGGTATTAATACATATACTGTAGTTCTGTTGGTAACGGGATACAATATAATAGTGAGAATTACTGGTATTAATATATATACTGTAGTTCTGGTTGGTACAGGGATACTATATAATATTGAGAATTACTCGTATTAATAAATATACTGTATTTCTGGTTGGTATGGGGATACTATATAATATTGAGAATTACTGGTATTAATATATATACTGTAGTTCTGGTTGGTACAGGAATACTATATAATATTGAGAATTACTGGTATTAATGCATATACTGTAGTTCTGGTTGGTACAGGGATAATATATAATATTGAGAATTACTGGTATTCAGTGGCGTCTCTAGGGTTTTTGTCACCTGAGCCAAACTTTTGAATGCTGCCCCTATTGCCACCGCAATCAGGGTTAGGTGTGGGGCGTGGTTAAACATTTTCAGGGAGATGTAATAAAAGTTCTTATTGTTAAAACTAGTGGCTAACTTTGCTCCATCCAATCAGATGTTATTTACCATTTGAAATCAACTTCTAATGGTTGGGGAAATTAGCACAGTTTTAAAGATAAGGATTCAATAAAAGTTCTTATCGATAAAAATGGTACTAATTGTGCCCCAACCAATCAGATGTTAGCTTTCAAATGTTAAATAACATCTGCTTGGTTGGGGCAAAATTAGCACTATTTTAAACGATAAGAACTTTTATTGAATAACCTGAAGAACTTCTATTACATTTTCCTGTTGGTCTTTTTAAACTCACATCACGCAGTATTATACAGTTCCTTAAAAAGACATTATCCACAGCACAATTCCTGAAGAATTAAATATTTTTCCCAAAAGATTTGTAAGCCTGTCACCACGTCAAGGTAGATTCTTTCAGCAGGGCCCCAACTAACCTAACCAAGTTGCCCTCACGCCGGCTCGCACAGATAGATCACACAGATAGGTACATATAACATGTACTAAATCCAGTTTAAACACAATGGTAAATATAACATGTACTAATATCCAGTTTAAACACACTGGTACATATACATGTACTAAATCCAGTTTAAACACACTGGTACATATAACATGTACTAATATCCAGTTTAAACACACTGGTACATATAACATGTACTAATATCCAGTTTAAACACACTGGTACATATAACATGTACTTATATCCAGTTTAAACACCACTGGTACATATAAAATGTACTAATATCCATTTAAACACACTGGTACATATAACATGTACTAATATCCCGTTTAAACACACTGGTACTATAACATGTACTAATATCCAGTTTAAACACACTGTACATATAACATTTACTAATACCAGTTTAAACACACTGGTACATATAACATGTACTAATATCCAGTTTAACACACTGGTACATAAAGCATGTACTAATATCCAGTTTAAACACAACTGGTAATATAACATGTACTAATATCCAGTTTAAACACACTGGTACATATAACATGTACTAATATCCAGTTTAAACACACTGGTACATATAACATGTACTAATATCCAGTTTAAACACAATGGTACATAACATGTACTAATATCCAGTTTAAACACACTGGTACATATAACATGTACTAATATCCAGTTTAAACACACTGGTACATATAGCATGTACTAATATCCAGTTTAAACACACTGGTACATATAGCATGTACTAATATCCAGTTTAAACACACTGGTACATATATCATGTACTAATATCCAGTTTAAACACACTGGTACATATAACATGTACTAATATCCAGTTTAAACACACTGGCAATATAGCATGTACTAATATCCAGTTTAACACAACTGGTACATATAGCATGTTAATATCCAGTTTAAACACCATGGTACATATAACATGTACTAATATCCAGTTTAAAACAACTGGACATATAACATGTACTAATATCCAGTTTAAACACACTGGTACATATAACATGTACTAATATCCAGTTTAAACACACTGGTAATATCATGTACTAATATCCAGTTTAAACAACTGTACATATGCATGTACTAATATCCAGTTTAAACACACTGGTACATATAGCATGTACTAATATCCAGTTTAAACACACTGGTACATATAACATGTACTAATATCCAGTTTAACACACTGGTACAAAAACATGTACAATATCCAGTTTAAAACACACTGGTACAATAACATGTACTAATATCCAGTTAAACACACTGGTACATATACATGTACAATATCCAGTTTAAACACACTGGTACATATAACATGTACTAATATCCAGTTTAAACACACTGGTACATATAAACATGTACTAATATCCAGTTTAAACACACTGGTACATATAACATGTACTATATCCAGTTTAAACACACTGGTACATATAACATGTAATAATATCCATTTAAACACACTGGCATATAACATGTACTTATCCAGTTAAACACATGGTACAATAACATGTACTAATATCCAGTTTAACACAACTGGTACATATAACATGTACTAATATCCAGTTTAAACACACCTGGTACATATAACATGTACTAATATCCAGTTTAAAACACACTGGTACATAAAGCATGTACTAATATCCAGTTTAAACACACTGGTACAATAACATGTACTAATATCCAGTTTAAACACACTGGTACATATAACATGTACTAATATCCAGTTAAACACACTGGTACATATAACATGTACTAATATCCAGTTTAAAACACAATGGTACATAATCATGTACTAATATCCAGTTTAAACACACTGGTACATATAACATGTACTAAATCCAGTTTAAACACACTGGTACAATAACATGTATAAATCCAGTTTAAACACACTGGTACCTATAGCATGTACTAATATCCAGTTACACCACTGGTACATATAGCATGTACTAATATCCAGTTTAAACACACTGGTACATATAACATGTAATAATATCCAGTTTAAACACACTGGTACATATAGCATGTACAATATCCAGTTTAAACACACTGGTACATATACATGTACTAATATCCAGTTTAAACACACTGGTACATTAACATGTACTAATATCCAGTAACACACATGGTACATATAACATGTACTAATATCCAGTTTAAACACACTGGTACATAAACATGTAATAATTCCGTTTAAACACACTGGTACATATATCATGTACTAAATCCAGTTTAAACCACATGGTACATAGCATGTACTAATATCCAGTTTTAAACACACTGGTACATATAGCATGTACTATATCCAGTTTAAACACACTGGTACATATAACATGTACTAATATCCAGTTTAAACACACTGGTACAATAACATGTACTAATATCCAGTTTAAACACACTGGTACATAAACATGTACTAATTCCAGTTAAAACACACTGGTACATATAACATGTACTAATATCCAGTTTAAACACACTGGTACATATAACATGTACTAATATCCAGTTTAAACACACTGGTACATATAACAGTAATATATCCAGTTTAAACACACTGGTACATATAACATGTACTAATATCCAGTTTAAAACACACTGGTACATAACATGTACTAATATCCAGTTTAAACACACTGGTACATAACATTACTATATCCAGTTTAAATACAGGTACATATAACATGTACTAAATCCAGTTAAACACACTGGTATACATTAACATGTACTAATATCCAGTTTAAACACACTGGTACAATATAACATGCCCTAATTCCCAGATCACACAAATAGATATATAATATGCCCCAATGCCCAATCCAATCACCCACCTCTGTGACACACGATAATTACCTAGGGCCTGCATGAAGTCTGCATATTGCCTCATTAGAGAGACACCCCTGCTGGTATTAATACATATACTGGTAGTTGGTGTGGTACAGGGATACTATATAATATTGAAAATTTCTGGTAATAATACATATACTGTAGATTTGGTTGGTACAGGGATACTATATAATACGCCTTACCCTGGGCAGTTTTAATAACAACTCCTATCTTTATACAACCTCCATACTATGTTACTATGTAAGTTATACAGACATTATGGGTAGGTTATAAAGGTTGGACTTGATGGACGTATGTCTTTATACAACCTCCATACTATGTTACTATGTAAACTGTTATACAGACATGATGGGTAGGGTATAAAGGTTGGACTAGATGGACGTATGTCTTTATACAACCTCCAATACTATGTTACTATGTAACTGTTATACAGACATTATGGGTAGGGTATAAATGTTGGACTAGATGGACGGTATGTCATTATACAACCTCCAATACTATGTTACAATAACTGTTATACAGACATATGGGTAGGGGATAAAGGTTGGACTAGTGGACGTATGTCTTATACAACCTCTAATACTATGTTACTATGTAACTGTTATACAGACTATGGGTAGGGTATAAAGGTTGGACTCGATGGCATATGTCTTTATACAACCTCCAGTACTGTGTTACTATGTAACTGTTATACAGACATATGGGTAGGGTTTAAAGGTTGGACAGATGGGAAGTTGTAAATATAATAATGAGAAGATGGTATTTAATGCAAATTTACTGAAGTTCTGGTTGGCTACAGGCATACTATATAATATGAGATTACTTGGTATTAATATTACGGTAGTTTCTGGTTGGTACCAGTATACTATATAAATATTGAAGTAGATTACGGTATTAATACATCTACGTAGTTCCGGTTTGGTATGGGGATACTATATAATATTGAGGAATTATGGTTTATTAATAACATATCACTGGTGTTCTGGTTTGGTACCAGGGTAATACTATATACTATTGAGAATTACTGTGTAAATAATCAATCTTAGTAGTTATGGTTTGGTACAGGGGAACTAATAAATATTGAGATTACTTGGTATTATACATATACTGAGTTTCTGGTTGGTAGGAGATAACTATATCATATTGAGAATTAACTGGTTATTAACTCCATATACTGTCAGTCTGGTTGGGTACGGGATTCTATATAATATTGCAGATTACTGTATTCATATGCATATATGTATGATTGGTTGGTATGGGAGATCTATCTAATATTGAAAATACTGGTATTAATCACTTCTGTAGTTTGGTTGGTACGGGGGGATACTATATAATAGAGAGAATTACTGGTCTTAATACAATATACTGTAGTTTCGTTGGTACGGGGGATACTTAAATATTGAGAATTCACTAGTATTAATACAATAGACTGATAGTGTTGGTATGGTGGATTAACTGTATAATATTGAGAATTATGGTATTAAACATATACGGTAAGTTCTGGTTGGGGGGGGGTACAGCGGATATACTAGATAATATTGAAATTACTGGTATTATACATATACTGTAGTGATTCGGTTTGGCGGGAGGGATCATATTAAATATTAGTAAGTTACTGGTATTAATACATATACAGTCTGGTTGAGTTTTGGTGGGTCGAGTACTCTTATAATATTGAGAATTACTGTATTATAATATACTGTAGTTTTCTGGTTGGACATGGATAGTAAATATATATGGAGATTATGGTATGTAATACATTGCTGTGATTCTGTTGGTACGGGGATAACTATAATAATATTCGAGAATTACTGTGTATTAATATCATATGATGAGTGTCTGGTTGGTACGGGGATACTATATAATAGTGGAATTACAAGAATTAGGTATTCAACTTACTGGTAGTCTGGTTGGTATAGGGATACTATTATAATATTGAGAATTACGGAATATATACATATACTGAGTTCTGGTTGTAGGGATACATTCTATAAATGAGATATGGATTATATACCTATACATGTAGTCTGGTTGGTAAGGGGATAATCATATAATATGTAGAATTACTGGGTATTAATACATATTGTACGTTCTGGTTGGTACAGTGATAATATATAATTTGAGAATTGCTGTATTAATACATCTAGCTGTAGTCGGTTGGTAGCGGATACATAATAATTGGAATTACGGATATTAATACTATACTGTAGTTCCATTTGGTATCAGAGGGATAAGACTATAAATTTGAGAATTATTAACGATTTAACATAGTACGTAGTTCTGGTTGGTACAGGGATACTATATAATATTGGAGAATTACTAATGTAATACATATACTGTAGTCTGGTGTTGTACGGGTAGGGTACTTAGTAATATTGGATGACGTGATTAATAGCAAATACTGTAATTCTGCGTTGGTACGGGGATACATAAATTGATTACTGTGTATTAATAAATATACGTAGTCTGGTTGGTACGATACTATTATAATACTTGAGATTACTGCAATTAATACATATATGTAGTTCTGGTTGTATGGGCATACATATATTGAGGAATTACTGTATTAATAGCATATTATGAAGTTCTGGTTGGGATTAACGGGATAATATATAATATGGAATTCTGTATTAAGGTCCATATACTAAGTTTCTGGTTGTACAGGATCGTATTCATATTGAGAATTACGGGTATTATATAATATAGCTTAGTACTGGTGGTACAGATATATATAATATTGAGAATATACGGTATTAATACATATTACTGTAGTTTGGTGTTGTACGGGATATATATATGTGAGAATTTACTGGTTTAAAACTATATGTACGTGAGTGATACTAAATGAGATGGTTATCTTATACGTAGTTGGGTATGGGGATTACTATATAATATTGAGAAGTACGTGGTATTAAACATCCTATTCGTAGTTCTGGTTGGTAGGGGGATATATAAATATTGAGAATTACTGGTTTCATACATCTATCTGTAGTTCTGGTTGTACGGGGATACTATATAATATGAGAATTATCAGTATTAATGACATAATACTGTAGTCTGGTGGTGGGTATTTTGGGATACTATATAATTTGAGAATACTGGTTTAATACTATACTGTAGTTTTCTGGTGGTAGGGGGATACAATATATATTGAGAAATTATTGGTTAATAATCATACGTAGTTGCTGTTGTGTACCGGGCGATACTATATAATTGAGAATTACTGGTATTCTATCATATATGTAGTCTGGTTGGGTAGCGGGATACTATTAATATTGAGAATTACCTGGTATAATACATATACTGTAGTTCTGGTTGGTACGGGGATCTTATATGAAGAGTACTAGTATTATTAACATATCTAACTGTTGATACGGATACATATATATTCTGTAGTTCTGGAATTCTGAGGTGGTTACAGGGATACTATCTAATATTGAAAGTTACAAGAATTAATCACTTACTGTAGTTCTGGTTGTATACGGGATATATATATGATTGAATTATGAATTAAATACATTAACTCTGTAGTTTCTGGTTGGTACAATAGGTATAATTAATATGAGATTATGATTAATAGCATTACGTAGTTCACTGGTTGGTACAGGATACTATATAATTTGAGAATTACCGAAGTATTATACATATACTGGTAGTTCATGGTTGGTATCAGGATACTATTAAATATTGAGAATACTGAAGTATTAATACATATATGTAGTTTGTGGTTGGTATGGGATATATATAATATGGAGATTACTGATATTAAATACATATACTGAAGTTCTGGTTGGTACAGGGGGATACTATATAATATTGGAATATCTGGTATTAAACTACATTACTTTAGTTCTGGTTGGTACGGGTGATATATATATATTGAGAATTACTGAGTAATAATACATATACGTAGTCTGGTTGGTACGTGAGATACTATATAATATTGAGAATTACTGTATTTATTACATACTTACTGTAGATCTTGGTGGTAGGATACTGATCAAATATGTAGAATTACTGAGAATGACATATACTGAGTGCTGGTTGGTACCGGGATAACTATATAATATTGAGAATATACAGTCATTAAGTACATATACTAGTAGTTCTGGTGGTTAAGGGGGATACTATATATATTGAGAATTACTGAATAATACATATACTGTAGTTCTGGTGGCTCGGGATCCTATATAAATATGAGAATTAATGTAAGTATACTGATCGGTACGATTCGATATAATATTAGTTCATGGATTCATACAGGGTATTACGGTGCAGTATATATAAATAGTGAGAATTATGGTATTGAATACATTAATGTAGTTCTGGTTGGACAGGGATAATACATAATATGATAGAAATTCGTATTAAAATATACTGTGTGCTGGTTGGTAGAGACTATATAATATTGAGAATTACTGGTTTAAATACGACTGTAGTTGCTGGTTTGGTATGGGGATACATATATATATTGAGAATTACTGGTAGTTAATATCATATCTGTAGTTTCTGGTTGGTAAAGGGATAACTAATAATATGAGAATTAACTGGATTAAACATATATGTAGTTTGGTTTTATGGTGGGGATTCTAGTATAATATTGAGAATTCTAATTGTAATACATATGACGAGTTCGCAGTCATCGACTGGGTCTCATATAGAATGAAATTACTGTACTAAGTATAACTGTGTTCATGAGTCTGGTAGGATCAATCCAATTGATGATCCTATTCAGCGGTGTTAGGAGGGGATAGAATAGTGCCATGGTAGTTCGTGTTGGTACGGGGATGATTAATATAAGATTGAGAATTACAGTATTAACACATAATACTGTGTATCTGGTTGGTCATGGATACCTATATAATAGTCCGATACTGCAAACTGTAAGTCTTTGTACGGGTATATAATACATTAATATATACATTAGTAGTTCTGGTTGGTACAGGGATACTATATAATATTGAAATTACTCGTATTAATAAAATATACTGTATTCTGGTGGTTGGGGATATATATAATATATGAGGAACTTACTGGTATTAACTATATATACTGTAGTTCTGTTGGTACAGGATATACTATATAATATTGAGAATTACTGGTATTAATGCATAATAACTGTAGTTTCTGGTTGGTACAGGGATATAATATAAATTGAGAATTACTGGTATTCAGTGCGTCTCTAGAGGTTGGTTCACCTGGCCAAACTTTTGAAGGGCCCCTATTTGCACACTGAATCAGGTTAGGTGGTTGGGGCCGTGGTTAAACATGTTCAGGGGAGTGTAATAAAAGTTCTTATGTTAAAAGTAGTGCGTAACTTTGATCCATCCAATCAATGTTATTTCCATTTGAATCTAACTTCTAATGGTTGGGGAAATTAGCACTAGTTTTAAAATAGAGATTAATAGTTCTGACGTAACTGGTACTAATTGTGCCCAACCATCAGATGTTAGCTTCAAATGTTAAGAATAACATCTGCTTGGTTGGGGCAAAATTAGCATATTTAAACGTAAGAACTTTATTAATAACCCTGAAGACCTATTACTTTCCTGTTGGTACTTTTTTTGAAACTTCACATCATGCAGTATTTATACAGTTACTTAAAAGACAGGTTATCCACAGCAATTCCTTGACAGTATTAAAATTTGGCCCAAAAGAGTTGTAGCCTGCACCACGTCAAGTGTAGATTCTTTCACCAGGGCCCCAATAACCTACCAAGTTTGCACTCACGCCGGCTCGCACAGATAGACTACACAGATAGAGTACATAATAACATGTACTAAGTATCCAGTTTTAAACACACTGGTACATATACATGTACTATATCAGTTTAAACACACGGTAAGATAATATACTGTATAATATCCATTTTAACAACACTGGAATATAACATGTTACTAATATCCAGTTGATAAACACACGTGATTATACTGTACGATAGTTCTGGTTACTACTGTACTTATTCCAGTTTAAACACACTGGTATATAACAGTAATATCAATTTAAACACACTGGTATAACCATGTTACTATATCAGTTTAAACACACTGGTCATTACATGTATAAATCATTAAACACTGGTTAACGTTAATATCCAGGGCTTAAACACACTGGTACTATAACAGGTGTACTAATATACAAGTTTAAACACATGGTACATAAAACGCATGTACTAATATCAGTTGATAACACACTCGGTAATATTAAACATCGTACTAATACAGTTTATTTAAACACACTGGCATATAACATGTACTAATATCCAGTTGTTAAAAACACTGGTACAATAACTGTGTACTAATATCCGTTTAAACACATGGTACATATATCAGGTACATATCAGTTTAACACATGGTCATATAACATGTATAATATCCAGTTAAACACAACTGGGGTACATATAACATGTACTAATATCCAGTTAAACACTGGTACTAGCATGTGTATAATATCAGTTAAACTACACTGGTACATATAGCAGGTATAATATCCAGTTTAACACACGGGTACATATAACTGTACTGAATCTCTGAAACACCTTGGTTCCCGTATAGCATGTATTAATATCCAGTTTACACACCCTGGTACATATAGCATACTAATCCAGTTTAACACACTGGTACATATAAGCACTGTACTAATATGCCAGTTTAACAACACTGGGCACTATAACATGTACTAATCTTCCAGGTTAAACACACTGAGTACATATAACATTGTTACTAATATCCAGTTTAAACACACTGGTACATATATCATGTACAATATGCCAGTTTAAACACACTGGTACATATAGCATGTACTAATATCCAGTTTAACACACTGGTACATATAGCAGATAATATCCAGTTTAAAACACACGCGTACATATAACATGTACTAATATCCAGTTTAACACACTGGTAACATATACAGTACTATTATACAGTTTCAACACACTGGTACATATAACATGTACAATATCCATTTAAAACACTGGTATAGTACATGTACTAATATCCAGTTAAACACACTGGACATATAACATGTACTAATATCCAGTTTTCAACACACTGGTATATAAATGTACTAATATCCAGTTTAAACACACTGGTACATATAATGTACTAATCAGTTTAAACACATGGTACATATAAATGTCTATATCCATTTAACACACTGGTACATAAACATGTACTAATATCCAGTTTAAACACATGGCAATACATCTCACGGTAACATGTACTAATATCCAGTTATAACACACTGGACATACTACACATTGTACTAATATCCAGTTTAAACACACTGGTAACATATAACATGTACTAATATCCAGTTTAAACAACTGGTACAATAAGCATGTACTAATATCCAGTTTAAACACACTGGTACATATAGCATGTACTAATATCCAGTTTAAACACACTGGTACATATAGCATGTACTAATATCCAGTTTAAACACACTGGTACATATAGCATGTACTAATATCCAGTTTAAACACACTGGAACATATATCAGTTTACTCATATCCAGTTTAAAAACACTGGTCAATATACATGTACTAATATCAGTTTAAACACCACTGGGGGACATATAAACATGTACTAAATCCAATTTAAACACACTGGTACATATAGCATGTAACTATATCCAGTTTAAACACACTGGTACATATAGCATGTACTAATATCCGTTAAAACACACTGGTACATATCACTGTACTAATATCCAGTTTAAACACACTGGTACAATAACAGTACTAATATCCAGTTTAAACACACTGGTACATATAACATGTACTAATATCCAGTTTAAACACACTTGGTACATATCCATGTACAATATCCAGTTTAACACACTGAGGTACATATAACATGTACTAATATCCAGTTTAAACACACTGGTACATATAACATGTCTAATATCCAGTTTAAACACACTGGTACATATACACATGTACTAATATACAGTTTAAACACTGGTACATTAACATGTACTAATATCCAGTTTAAACACACTGGTACATATAGCCATGTACTACATATCCAGTTTAAACACACTGGTACATATAACATGTACTAATATCCAGTTTAAACACACTGGTACAATATAACATGACTAATATCCGTTTAAACACACTGGTACATATCACATGTACTAATATCCAGTTTAAACACACTGGTACATATAACATGTACTAATATCCGCTTTAAAACACACTGGTACATATAACATGTACTATATCCAGTTTAAACACACTGGTACATATAACATGTAAGTATATCCGTTTAAACACACTGGTACATATAAATGTACTAATATCCAGTTTAAACCACTGGTACATATAACATGTACTAATATCCAGTTTAAAACCACACATGGCTAATATAACATGTACTAATATCCAGGTTTAAACAACTACGGTACATATAACTGGTACTATATCCAGTTTAAAACAACTGTACATGATGTACATACCATTAAACGTACAAAGCATGTACTAATATCCAGTTTTAAACACACTGGTAACATATAACATCCCTAATTGCCAGATCACCAAATAGATATATATAATATCCCCAATGCCCATATAACCCACACTCTGTGCACAAGAATAATTACCTCAGGCCTGCATGAAGTCTGCATATGCCTCATTAGAGGACCCCCTGCTGGTATAATAAATATCCTGTAGTCTGGTGGGTACAGGGATTATCTTAATATTGAAAATGTCTGGTTCATATACAATATGTCGATTTGGTGGTACAGGGAGACTTATCTAATACGCCTTACCTGGGCAGTTTTAATAACACTCCTATCTTTATAACCCGCACTACTGTATGTTCTATGTAACTGTTATTATACAGCACATATGGGATAGGTTATAAAGGGGATTGATGGAGTCTGTTTTATACAACCTCCCCCACCTATGGTATAGTAATGTTATGCAGGCCATTGCTGGGTAGGGTATATAAAGGTTGGATAGATGGAGGTGTCTTTATACAACCTATAAGCACCGCACACACAGACCTCGATCCCCTCGCTTATTACACACACCTACCGTGGTAGGGGTATACATGTGGATAGTGGACGTACCGGCAGCATTTTATACAACCTCCAATCGATGTTACAATGTAACGGTTATACGCCATTATGGGTAGGGTAACGGTTGGACTAGGATGGACGTATGGTCTTCTAAACTCTATACTGATGTTACTAGTAACTGCTATACGCCATTATGGGTAAGGGTATAAAGGGCTTGGACTCGATGGCATATGTCTTTAACAAACCTCCAGTACTGTGTTACTATGTAACTGTTATACAGACATTTATGGGTAGGGTTAAGGTTGGACTCGCTGGGACTTATGTCTTTATACAACCTCCAATACTATGTTACTATGTAACTGTTATACAGACATTATGGGTAGGGTATAAAGGTTGGACTAGATGGACGTATGTCTTTATACAACCTCCAATACTATGTTACTATGTAACTGTTATACAGACATTATGGGTAGGGTATAAAGGTTGGACTAGATGGACGTATGTCTTTATACAACCTCCAATACAATGTGACTATGTAACTGTTAGACAGACATTATGGGTAGGGTATAAAGGTTGGACTAGATGGACGTATGTCTTTATACAACCTCCAATACTATGTTACTATGTAACTGTTATACAGACATTATGGGTAGGGTATAAAGGTTGGACTTGATGGACGTACGCCTTTATTCAATTACTATGTTACTATGTTACATTGTTGCCTATATGGCCACCATAGAGTTAATATTTAAAACATTCTTAAATTCTAATTCAAAAGCCCAAGATATAAGCAAAGTGATAGAAACAGATGTGTCTGGTTCATGGTAGAAGATGAATTAGATAAATTTGGTCCCATTAGAAATTCAGTTAAAATAACCGTATCAGGGAAAGATCAGCCCATGCAGAAAACAGATATATTACTGAGTCACACACCGACCTTGACTAATCACCGTAGACAATCCCATTCATGGACTATCCAGAAATCCAATATGTTACAGAGCTCACCTAGGTTTGTCTCTGCTAAATTGTAGCTCACTGGAGCAGGCAAGATGAATGTTTAAAGAATTGAACATTAAGTTGTTCTCTGCTCCAAGTCTTGGATATTTTTCTATCATAATTATTTGTAGATTTGTGGGGGATTTTTTTTAGTAAAAATGGAACATTGGGATGTAACGGAATTTCGACTGGATCCTGAAATTGAAAAACAACCAGTTCCTATGATGACTGTTAAAACCTTAAACATTCCCACAATCCCACAGGCAGAACGATCCCCGGTTTATGGGTCCTTGTAGAAAACAACACACCACAATAATTCTGGTTCCCATAAAACCCCAATGTGAATGTCTTGTCTCTCCTGATCTTGTGAGTTTGTCATTATCTCTATTTGATGTTTGACTTCTGGATTTCCCAAGCCTGATCAGACAATGACTAAAGATAATGTCTTCATGTGGGCCAGCAGGAAACCCAACTCCTGTCAAAATGTAGAAAGGTTACCCCACACAAAGGAGTATAAATAGCAATACAGTAACACAGGAGAGGGTTTCCATAACATGAATGATGATGGCTCATGGTCTATCTTCTCTGTGTTTTCTTGGACAATTGGCAATCCAACATTTCCATAAAGTTTTGGTGACATTATAAAAGGAGGTTCTGAAAAGATGAAGTGCCACATGGGATGACTTTTGGTTTAAAGTAACGAATGTGTAACAGATGTTGTGTCCTTGTAGATAACTACATATTACTGAAACGTGTAATGTAGGAACTAAGAACCAGAAGAAGACTTGACGACATGAAGACTATAATCTGACATTCTTAGTAATGGTGATTTCAATCGGCCTCCATCAGGGAATTATGATATCTGGAAATTGTAGGAATCTGCAGAAGAAATGAAGTTGCCTGAATAGATAATTAAAGGGTTTCAAAACCCCAGTCTTGGTTATGACCCAGAAATGACAGACCTGTCTCCAAAGTGAACCGGTCAGACATTTAAAGTAATTGGTCAACGTTGCAATTACTGATTGCACATTAGAAATGTTTATCGGGATTTGCAAAGACTCTTCCTTTTAAGGTCAGTGTCCATCATAGGTGACCGGAATGTGGACATTAATTAAGAAACATCTGATGATTCCGAGACGAGGAAGTTGACAAACTTTTGACAACATGATTTTGTTGTGTGTACATTGGTACATTGGTGATCCGGCATCTACTACACATTCAACCGAATCAAAACTGGGAGTCAAATAAAAAAAAAAAAAAAACTGTTCGTTAGTCACATTGAAAATCTGATGTAAATGATTTATTTAGCTGCCCATAAAATGCCTCATAGTTTGTCTTTGAAAGTTTTTATTTTCTTAATGAGTTGGAGAAAGTTAATGGATCCTCGTTCAACCGACTCCACCGTCTACTAATTGTCACTCACAAGCATGGGATTCTCCACAATCTACTGTAAAGGTTCATAACTTTCTACAACAATAAATAAGGGCAGAAGGAGAAGTTTATTCACTCCTATGCAATTATTTGTTTAAGTTTTCCATTGTCACTGATTGTTTCCTAATCCAAATCTTACGGCCACTTACCGCTATCCATGGGTGTCCCTAGACCAATTTTCACTGGAGGGCTAATATAAAAATGGATAGGGAACTAGAGGGATGACATAAAACTGGCTGGTGAACTGGAGGGATAATATAACACTGGCTGGTGAACTAGAGGGCTGACATGTAACTGGCTGGTGAACTGGAGGGCTAATATAACACTTGCTAGGGAACTACAGGACTGGCTGGTGAACTGGAGGGCTAATACATTATGGGTAGGGTATAAAGGTTGGACTTGATGGACGTATGTTTTTTTTCAACCTCAATTACTATGTTACTATGATATGATACTAAGAGATATAAAATGTCAAGGTTTCATATACAAAGGGATTGTGGGAAATCTACTGTCAGGGGCTATTTACGCTTTGTAATTGTGCAAAAACCATACCACAAACTGCTCTGTTCACAAGACAGGAAGATCCCTTGTTATTATCGCCGTTTTTTTTTTTCTATTTACATCTATACTGTGATAGGAACAACGGGGCTATAATGGAATCCGGTAATGTCACATTCTGAAAATCCATTCTCCTTAATAGAAATGTTCAGTGGAAGAGGAAATTGGTTCACGCATCTGCCACACAAGATGATTTTCGTAGGTTTTAAATTCCATTAATATATGGAAATGTTTATCCATAGAATGTCGATTTCAGGGACGTGTACATTAAATATTAGCATTTCCTGAACTGATCCTGGGCCTGTGATACTATTAAGGCCAAGTGCAGGTAGGAATTGGATCAGATGTAGCTCGCCCTGATCAGAGAGAGGTAATGTGTATCACACTGATCCCTGGTCAGGGGTGTCTCTCTAATGAGGCAATATGAGCAAAATGCTCAGTGCAGGGTCCCTGCTAAATATCAGAGAGGCGGCAGGCAGTGCTCACTTTAATATTTTTTTTTTAAGTGGCAGGCAGAGCAGAAGAAAAAGAAACATTGCGTCTACTAGTACATAGCGGCGTCATTCAAATGTTTGGCTCAGGTGACAAAAACCCTAGAGATACACCTGTCCCTGGTCTTGTCTCTGCCCTTGTACAGTGTGTTCTGCTGCTAGTAATGTACATGGAGCTGACAGTGTTCCCTTAGAACAAGATGCCTTTTCCCTTCCCCGGGTGCCCCCATCCCAACTAAAACTTCCCCCAATCTCCTCTTGGACTAAGCTCGGTACACACAGCGGCGATAAAGCCCCAATATGGTATATCGCTTTTTCTTAACGAGGCTGACAAAAGTTCCGTCCGGCCTCGCAGTTGTTCAGAAAAGACCGAAAATTATCCTCGGCTGTGGGTTTCTCCCGGTACTAAAGTATAGGGGAGTCGGACATGGTTGTAGGAAACATCCAGTCCCAAATGTTCTCCATATGCTGTGTATAGGGAGAACGCTTGGGACTGTGTGTTCCCTGATCACCGATCCTGTCTGTCATCTTTCAAAGGTCTGCCATGTGTGTACCCACTAGAGATGGGTTTCAAAATCCAAACGTTCCACCTGAAACTGGTAACCCTCGAAACGAACCTTGAATGTTCGATAACCTTCGAAAATACATTTCGGAATTAGTCTTATGGCTGATAAGGACCCTGGTCTTTTAAAAGAAAAAAACTTTGACTAGCGCCCTCCACATTCATATATTACCCCAGCTTTATGCCTAGAAACCGCCACAATACGGAATTATCTGAACCAGACCTAAACTGCCACGTATTTCCCAGCAACGCAGAGAAAGCATTTTGTCTGTAGAGTTTATCTTTAGCCCTTGATTCTATTCTACTTTCCCTTTGCCCCCTAATTCCAATATGCTCCCATTCTCCCCATTATTCCTTGTAGCCAGTGGCGTAACTAGGAATCACTGGGGCCCCCAGCAAAACTATCTGTGCTTCATCCACAGTGTTTTTGGGGCCCCCTTGGCTCCCGGGCCCCCTGCGATTGCTCCCTGGTAGTTACGCCCCTGGTTGTAGCCCAACTGGACTTTCTTTTTTTGCCATTTACAGACGAGTTCTCCTATGTTCCTTTACTTCTCTCTGCCCATTATTCCTTTTATCTCCAATATGTGCTCATTCAGTTCTCCAGACTTAATCCAGCCACTTCAAACTGCAATCTTCTTACAGCATTATTAACCGGAATTGTTTAAAATAAGAGCCTGCCTAGAAAATCTATTCAAATGACCTGAAATCATTTGAGTCCTTCTGTTGCACAGATTTAGCAAGATTGTAACAGGTCTGTGCAATCAGATGGTAAGGTGTATGGCCAGCTATCGTCAGGTTCCTCTTCCTACCCGGGAAAATTGTATAGCCCCCCTAAACCCACCATGCAGCTCTGCTGCAATAGGAACTGATTTCATTGCCTCAAATATTATATTCCAATGCACATCTACACCCTTGGGTTCTAAACCCCGAAATGTGGAATAAAATGCTTGTTAATGTGCTACAATCCATTACTTATCTCCCACCTGCTCATAGCACCCACAATCGGGATGTCAAGAGAGCACAGACTGAGGCATTGAGGCAGACAGTTAGAGAGACTTTCTCCAGCCAGGCCCTAGGCAGCTGCCTTGGTTGCCTTGCCAGTAATCCCACATTGTGGAAGATCCCCTGCTTGGAGGAGAGCAATAATAGTAATTCGGTCCATTAAACAACATCCGTAAATGACCTTGAATCTACAGAGAAACAAAGGCAATCCTTCCCTATTCTCACTAACTCAGTCGGAGAATAATTCCTTCCCTTTGATCTCTTTGCAAACTTTCTTTCAAACTTTTCCCAAGTAACCCTGCCAAGCTCAGCAACGTCTGTCATCACGAAATGGACTTTTAAAGATTAAAAAGAAATGTTTTTTTTTTTTTTAAAGCTAATTTCAGAATCGCTTTCCAAGGTGTTTGCACCATATGGCATCGGAATTCATTTTATACAGAAACTTTATAGAATCTGTTGCGATAAACTAAGCAAAGGGGGGGGGGGGGGATTACAGGGTTATTCAATAAAAGTTCTTATCGTTAATAATGGCGCTAAATTTGCCCCAACCAATCAGATCTTATTTAACATTTGAAAGTTAACATCTGATTGGTTGGGGCAAAATTAGCACCATTTTTAACGATAAGAACTTTTATTGAATTACCCTGATTGTGTCCCATTTTGTTAGAAAGAAATGTTTTCTCTTTCCGAGTCAGGGAAAGGTCAGGTCCCCCACCCCAAAGTAAAATTTCTATAAAGCTCGAGGACCACACAAATCCAAGGGTCACAATCCTTACCTCCTTCCCCGATGTTCCTGAACAGAGTTAGTCCTGGTTCCTGGGGTCTTTATACGGCATATGTGCGAGAACATTCGTATTAAAGGGAATCTCCACTGGTAAAATAAATTTGTATTCAGTTTTATTGAAGAACAGGAGGTAAAGGAGCTGTGTCTTACCTCCCGTTCTTCAATAAAACCTGCAGCGAATACAGAGTCCGTCGGGACCTGTCAGAGGAATGCAGTGGAGGAGCGAGTGATTGGGTAAGTTCCTTACCTTCTCTCCTGGCTCCTGCAGGTTTTATGGAAGAACAGGAGGTAAGACACAGCTCCTTTACCTCCTGTTCTTCAATAAAATTAAATACCAAAAAATTATTATACCAGTGGAGATCCCCTTAAATATGAATGTCACCCCTATGACTAAGAGAAGCACGCTTGAAACGCGACAGGGAGTCCTGTTATTCAATTAAAGTTATTCAATTAAAGTTGTGTTCACCTTGTGTGTCAATGTGTCGTTTTGTGGAAAATTTGTGAAACAGGCATGATTACAATCGAATGGTTACCATACGTGTAGGTATATTATTGGGCAACATGCAATATCATTGGATAAACGCAGTCCCAGCGAATCAACGTGAACCCCACGGGTATATGAACCTTAATTGCTTGCATTTTCTATCATTTTAGTTAGCCAATAAAAGGTATTACCGTATCCAACATGTCTCTGCTTTCACGTTATCTTACTGAGAGCTGCCAGGTCCCTAGAATTCAAATTCATGTAGCTGTTTGATTTTAAATATAGTATGACATCATTGGAAGATAAATGATGTAAGATAGATGATGTCATCCTACAAAAATAGTTCTATTAGAAACAGAAGGAACCAAGGCCATATGAGAAATAGTGACCACCACAAATGCTCACATGAAAGGACTTATGGTTACCATACATGTAGCTATATTATTGGGCAACGTGCAATATCATCAGATAATCGCAGTCTGTGGAGTCTGGAATGCAATTGAGCATGTAATGGCGTGTAACCCCCCAAACATTGTGAGATGTGTGGTCACAAATAGATTAAGTTTTTCACTTGGATCATGACCCTTAGTTTTCCTGAGGCAGGATTGAGGTTTCCACACCCACTGGTTGGGTTAGTGTGCACTTACCTTGTTCGGTTCAGCCAGAATCACCTTGTTTTTATTATTGAACCCAATCGGACGATAAATCTGTATGTGTATGGCCATCGTAACAAGTAGGATTTTATTTTCTATCAAAACAGTTTCTAATGCAGGAATATAAAGTCTTCCTATAAACATTGTTCTTTTTAGTTTATAACATTTCCAGTACAATGAGGAACCAAAAGCTTCACTTAGTAATAGATATTCTTCATACCGTCTAGGTTATTCTAGATAAACTGGAGGCATTTCAATCTTTGTGAAGCTTTAATAGCGTGTGGGATTCTTTAAGGAAATACATTTTATTGCAATAAATATTCTTGGCTTTAGGGTCATTTTATAGAACACAGAGAATTTGTCAAGGGAATCGGTTTCCACTCAAAGAAATAGAACCCCAACAGGCACACAGGGCGATGCACATGCACTGTAATAAAGAATAGTGTAGCTTTAAGACCAGTTTGGCAGAGGCTTTGCCCATGCTGCCGCTGCATGTAATGTAATGCACGTAATAAAATAATAGCATAAACTTTCACAGGATTTTCCAATGCCAGCTGATGGTAACGGTAGTCTTCAAACAAACTAGGCTTAGTGAAAAGCCTTCAGTCTTACCTTTCAAAAAAGCCACATTTCTAACAGTAGCAGGACAGAAGTTATGATGGTGAAAAGTTAAAACTTCCTGCAACCCTCAGCCCCTCCCCTCCCTTGTCCCTGGGGTCTGAGCATGCTCAGAGAAAAACAGGAATGGCTGCACTGACAGATGTTAACCTTCAGATTTTTTTATATTATATATCCTTAAAAGTATGTATGTCTTTAATGAAATCTAGTAATAATCCATATTCTTATTAAACAATGAACTACGTATTGCTTGCCTTTCTAAATGACTTTTTCATATAGATCCATCAGTTCAAATCTAAAATCTTAAATGGAAGTAGAGACGGACTTAGAACCAAACCCGAGTTTGATCCGAATTTCCATTGTTCGGACCAACTCGAACTATTCAAACTTTGCGAACTACTAACTAGTTCGGTTTCCGTAACTCGTGGGCGTATTTTTGCTAATTATGGAAATTTCGATAATTATTGAATTTACGGAAGGTTGACAATTGCCTGATCATGGGGAAAGTTACAGGGAGATTCAATAAATGTTCTTATCGTTAAAAATGGTGCTAATTTCCCCCAACCAATCAGATGTTAGCTTTCAAATGTTAAATAACATCTGATTGGTTGGGGCCAAATTAGCACCATTTTTAACAATAAGAACTTTTATTGAATCTCCCTGTTAGTGTATAAACAAGTTCTGGAGATATGTTCGTGTTCCCCAGACCATTTCCCAGGTGCCAGAGCCATTATCAGTAAGTTACCATTGATATTTTATCTGTATTTAATCCAAACTTTCCAAACTATTTCTCCCCATTGACCTTAATGGGTTTGTTTTCGAACTTCTGATTTTTTACTGAAGTTCAAAAGTTTGGGAACTAACTGAACTTCTAGAAGTTTGGCCATCTCCAATAGGAAGTCCCCAGTCCCTCGTTGCTCTTTGACTGATCTTCCGGGGTACAAGCTGTCAGTCAAAAACTTAAACTAAATACCATCTAATAACTCCTATTGTACTGTACCATCTAATAACTCCTGTTGTACTGTACCATCTAATAACTCCTGTTGTACTGTACCATCTAATAACTCCTGTTGTACTGTACCATCTAATAACTCCTATTGTACTGTACCATCTAATAACTCCTATTGTACTGTACCATCTAATAACTCCTGTTGTACTGTACCATCTAATAACTCCTGTTGTACTGTACCATCTAATAACTCCTATTGTACTGTACCATCTAATAACTCCTATTGTACTGTACCATCTAATAACTCCTGTTGTACTGTACCATCTAATAACTCCTATTGTACTGTACCATGTAATAACTCCTATTGTACTGTACCATGTAATAACTCCTATTGTACTGTACCATCTAATAACTCCTATTGTACTGTACCATCTAATAACTCCTATTGTACTGTACCATGTAATAACTCCTATTGTACTGTACCATCTAATAACTGCTTTGACTGTACCATCTAATAACTCCTGTACGTAATAAACTGATTGTAATGTACTGTACCATCTAATAACTGCTGTTGTACTGTACCATCTAATAACTCCTATTGTACTGTACCATCTAATAACTCCTGTTGTGCTGTACCATCTAATAACTCCTATTGTGCTGTACATCTAATAACTCCTATTGTACTGTACCATCTAATAACTCTAT
>CM033476.1:9421439-9436899 GCA_019447015.1 Hymenochirus boettgeri | reverse complement strand
TGTACTGTACCATGTAATAACTCCTGTTGTACTGTACCATGTAATAATTCCTGTTGTACTGTACCATGTAATAACTCCTGTTGTACTGTACCATGTAATAACTCCTGTTGTACTGTACCATGTAATAACTCCTGTTGTACTGTACCATGTAATAACTCCTGTTGTACTGTACCATGTAATAACTCCTGTTGTACTGTGCCATGTAATAACTCCTGTTGTACTGTGCCATGTAATAACTCCTGTTGTACTGTGCCATGTAATAACATCTAATACTTTCCCCTATGTACTGTACCATGTAATAACTCCTATTGTACTGTACCATCTAATAACTCCTATTGTACTGTACCATCTAATAACTCCTATTGTACTGTACCATCTAATAACTCCTATTGTACTGTACCATCTAATAACTCCTATTGTACTGTACCATCTAATAACTCCTGTTGACTGTACCATCTAATAACTCCTATTGTACTGTACCATGTATCCTCCTGTGGTACTGTACCATGTAATAACTCCTGTTGTACTGTACCATGTAAATAACTCCTGTTGTACTGTACCATGTAATAACCTTTTCCTTGTTGTACCATGTAATACTCTGTTGTACTGTCCCATTTAATAACTCCTTGTACTGTACCATGTAATCACTCCGTTGTACGTACCATGTAAACTCCTGTTGTACTGTAACCATCTAATAACTCCTATTGTACTGTACCATCTAATAACTCCTATTGTACTGTACCATCTAATAACTCCTTGTACGTCCACTAATAACTCCGTTTGTAACTGTAACCATCTATAACTCCTGTTGTACTGTACCATGTAATAACTCCTGTTGTACTGTCCACCTGTAATTAACTCTATTGTACTGTACCATGTAATAACTCCTTTGTACTGTACCATGTATAAACCCTATTGTACTGTACCATGATAACTCCTTTGTACTGTACCATGTACTAACTCCTTTGTACGTCCATGTAATACACTCCGTGTGACTGTACCATCTAATAACTCCTGTTGTACTGTACCATCTAATAACTCCTGTTGTACTGTACCATCTAATAACTCCTGTTGTACTGTACCATCTAATAACTCCTGTTGTACTGTACCATTAGATAACTAACTCCTGTTGTACTGTACCATGTAATACTCCTGTTGTACTGTACCATGTAAATACTCCTGTTTGGTACTGTACCATGTAATAATTCCTGTGTTACTGTACCATGTAATAACTCCTGTATTGTACTGTACCATGTAATAACTCCTGTTTGTACGTTACCATGTTATATCCTGTTGTACTGTACCATGTAATAACTCCTGTTGTACTGTCCCATGTAATAACTCCTGTTGTACGTAGCCATGTAATATAACTCCTGTTACTGTACATGTAATAACTCCTGTGTACTGTCCATGTAATAACTCCTGTTGTACTGTGCCCTACTGTGCTGAAACTCCTGTTGTACGTGTCCATGTAATAAACCTCCTGTTGTACTGTGCCATGTAATAACTCCTGTTGTACTGTGCCATGTAATAACTCCTGTTGTACTGTGCCATGTAATAACTCCTGTTGTACTGTGCCATGTAACAACTCCTGTTGTACTGTGCCATGTAATAACTCCTGTTGTACTGTACCATGTAATAACTCCTGTTGTACTGTACCAACTTACAAACATGGGGGGTATGATTTTTTTCCCCGAAGGATTTACCCCCCCCCCCAAATAAAAGATATTATATTGAATTACTGTAATTTATAAGGATATTAGAATTCATCGAGGAGTTCAGTGACCCTATAAAATCAAGTGGGTGCTGGGCTGGTTCTGGCTTCCATGTGTGGACGGTGTTGTTTTGACTTACATTCCCTGTAAGGGGGATATCAGGTTGATGAGTTTGCCAGTTTGGACTGTAAGTCTGGGGACCGATTCAGGCTGCCATTAGGATGTGGGAGGAGGGGCAGTTATGGCTTCCATGAGGGTCAGGGTTGTGGCGGCAGTTTAGGCTACAAGTTTGCAGTCTAGGTTGGTGGTGCAGGCTGTGATCAGTGAGGTGGGGGTGAGCAAGAGGAATGGCACTTCAGAACCCATCTTGTACTGTTGGTGGATGGAGGAGAGCACGGCGTAAGCGTGTGTAGGAGCCAACTATAGTCCTATAAAGTTTTCAACGAGTCTATAATTGCCGTGCTCCTACGGCGTGGTGAGCCTATTATAAATTATTATTTACGGTTGCACCTTTTTCATGTTAATAGAAAAGAATATAGAATATATACTCATTTAAATCAGGATCACAGCACTTGAAGGAAACTACACTGTAAAATTTAACCAGCACGTACAGTTTTCATTTGCCAGGTTAGCGTCCTGGACTTTCCTGTATTAAAATTAGTGCTGAAGCACTTAGGTAGCCTGGCAGAAACAATATTCTTCATGCTGGCACTCTTTACAGAAACACTATTAGGAGGTAGGAATTACTAATCCTACCTCCCTGCCCCAGGTACTTTTCGTTTTAACTTTTATATTTTTTTTAAACTTTAATTAAAAAGTTTCCATTCATAAAGCTTTCTGTGTTTAAAACCAAAGCTGAACCAAAACCTTATCCCGTCTGTAAATACACAATGTAGTGTTAAACCTAAAAGGAAGTTATTGTGGACAGGAAAGCAACACGGAGTAAATTGGAAGTAACCACTAAATCAGTATGTGTGATGACATCATTGTTTAATTTATACATTATATTGGCCATGTAGATAGAAAGCAGCCTGTGAACTGTAACCTTATTGACATTAGAGATGTCCGAACTTCCGCAAAATCCGGTCCGCTCGAGGATCCGCGAATTTTCGAAAAAATTAAAAAATTCGAAAATCCGCGAGCGGACCCATTAAAATGAAAAAATCCTCGAAAATACGAGACACCCTCGTAATTTCGAAAATACGTATTTCCAAAAAGATGAGAAACCCTCGTAATTTAGAAAATTTTCGAAAATACGTATTTTCACACATTTTCGAAAATACATGAAATCCTCGTAATTTCGAAAATACGAGAAATCCGCGGTTCGGAAGTTCGGAAGGTGGAAAATCCAGAAAAATCCGCTGTTCGCTAACGGGATAAATCTGCAGCGGATCCGGGTTCAGATCCGCGAACCGGCCATCCCTAATTGACATAGCTGGCAAATCTTGGACTATGGAAGACTAGAAAACTGTGCGACGTACGCATCCCCTCGCGCACCTCCTCCGTCCCTCCCACATCGCGCCACGGCAATCGACTACATGCGTCCGTGCATATTTACAGCCCTAGGTTAGTACATAAGGTAGTCACTGAACAGTCAGTTAAATGGAGCCATGGAAATGTTATACAGAAAGCAGGTAAAATTGCTTCCATCGTTGTGCCAAACGTTAGCCTTTTCTCCATGCATGAAGGTCACGGCGTATTTCACATGCTGCTTTATTGATAACCAAACAACGAAAAGCAACATTTTAATTAATGGAATAAATAGCTTTCTGCTCAAGCAAGAGCAATCTTAATATAAAACCCTACATTTCTATTCCGGGCTCCCGAACAAAGCTTTCATTGTGTGGTTTTGTCAGGCTCTTTTCTTACAAACACAATGGCATTTAGAGCAGTGAGAAGTTAACTAAACAGCAGCAAATGACTCTGTTCATCCAATCTCTTTAAGTGGTGCCTCCTCCATTTCCAACAACAATTAGTAAGATTTAGTTCTTGGGGAAATCTATGTTTATCCTATCGTATCCATTCTATTAATACAGGTTATCTTAGTAGTGGTAAAGAATCGTACTGGGTTAGCCATTGATGAAAGACACCTTAGATGTAGAGATACCAGATGTGTAATCGCGGGTGCCAAAACACCGAGCAGGATGTGAAAGGAACACGGATGATCCTCCCTGCGAATCAACATTTTCTACCAATAAAAGGTATTACCGTATCCAAGATGTCTCTGCTTTCACGCTCTCTTACTAAGAGCTGCCAGGCCCCTAGAATTCAAATTTGTGTAGCTGTTTGGTTTTAAATATAGTATGACATCATTGGAAGATAAATGATGTAAGATAGGGGTCATCCTACAAAAATAGTTCTATTAGAAACAGAAGGAACCAAGGCCATATAAGAAATAGAATATCTATCTTAGTCTGTGACATACCGTTACATAGTGTACCCCAATATTTACTGTGAATCTATCTATCTCAGTCTGTGACATGCCGTTACATAGTGTACCCCAATATTTACTGTGTATCTGTCTATCTCAGTCTGTGACATGCCGTTACACAGTGTACCCCAATATTTACTGTGTATATACCTATCTCAGTCTGTGACATGCCGTGCCGTTACATAGTGTACCGCCAATATTTACTGTTTCTGATCTATCTATCTCAGCTGTGTGACATGCTGCTGTTACATAGTGTACCCCAATATTTTTATCCTCAGGTGTGACATGGCCGTACATAGTGTCCCCAATATTTACTGTGTATCTGTCTATCTCAGTCTGTGACATGTCCGTTACCACGTGTTACCCCCAATATTTACTGTGTATATACCTATCTCAGTCGGTGACATGCCGTTACATAGTGTACCCCACCCCCAATATTTACTGTGTATACTATCTATCTATCCAGTCCCTGTGCAGATGCGTGTTACATAGTGACCCCAATATTTTTACTCGTCAGTCTTGAACATGCCGTTACTATGGTACCCACATTTACTGTGTATCTATCTATCTCAGTCTGTGAAATGCCGTTTACCACTAGTACCCCAATCAATATTACTGTGTATCTATCTATTCCGGCTGTGACATGCCGTTCATGTGTACCCCATATCATGTGTATCTATCTAGCTCAGGTCGAAATGCCGTCCTACATGTGTACCCCACATATTAACGTGTGTCTCTTCTCTCCTCGAGTCGTGGACCTGCCGTTACATAGTGGTCCCCAAATGTACTGTCTATCGCGTCTGTGACGAGCCTACATGTGTACCCCATCTTTACTGTGTATCATCTCATTTTGACATGCCGTTACCATAGTGGATCCCAATATTTACTGTTTATCTATCTAATCCTCTATCTAATTCAGTCTGACATGCCGTTACATGTGTACCCAATATTTTACTGTGTATCTATCTATCTCAGTCTTGTGACATGCTGTTTACATAGTGTACCCCCAATATTTACTGTGTATCTATCTATCTCCGTCTGTGACATGCGTTACATAGTGACCCCAATATTTACTAGTCTATCTCGTCTGTGAAACATGCCGTTACATAAGTGTACCCCATATTTACTGTGTATCTATCTCAGTCTGTGAACATGCCGTACATATGTACCCCAATATTTACTGTGTACTATCATCTATCTATCTCTTTCTGACATGTGCCGTACATAGTGTAACCCCAATATTTACTGTGTATCTATCTATCTCAGTCTGTGACATTCTGTTACATAGGTACCCCACTATTTACTGTGTATCTATCTCAGTCTGGGTGACATGCCGGTCATAGTGTGAACCCCCATATTTACTGTGGTAATCTATCCTCTATCTATCATCAGTCTGACATTCCTTACAAGTGTACCCCATATTTACTTGTATCTATCTATCCTCACTTTGACATGCTGTTTACATAGTGTTACCCCAATATTCTGTGTATCCTATCTCAGTCTGTGACATGCGTTACATAGGTGATACCCCAATATTTTACTGTGTCTATACCTATCTCAATCTGTGACATGCTGTTACAAGTGTACCCCAATATTTAACTGGAATCTAGCGATTCAGTCTGTGACATGCCCGTTACACACAGTGTACCGTAACCCCACTCTTTACTGTGTATATACCTATCTCAGTCTGTGACATGCCGGTTACTAGTGTACCCCAATATTTACGACTGTGTATATATCTATCTACTCAGTCCTGTGACAGCTTTACATATGTACCCCCCAATATTTTTATCTCAGTCTGTGACATGGGTATTCGTTTACATAGTGTACCACCCCAATATTTACTGTGTATCTGGTCTTTCATTCTGTGACATCCGTTACACAGTGTACCCCAATATTTAACGTTGTATATACTATCTCAGTCTCATGTCTGTGAATGGCCGTTACCTAGTGTACCCCAATATTTTACTGTTATCTATCTATCTATCTCATCTTGACATGCTGTAACATAAGTGTAACCCCAATATTTTTATCTCGTCCTGTGACATGCTACATGCCGTTACAATAGTTTACCCCAAGAATTTTACTGTGTAGCTATCTATCTATCTCAGTCTGTGAATGCTGTTACATAAGTGTACCCCAATATTTACTGTGTTCTATCTATATCAAGTCTGTGACATGCCGTTACTAGTGTACCCCAATATTTACTGTGTATCTATCTATCTCAGTCTGTAAATCGTGACTAGTGTACCCCAATATTTACTGTGTACGATCTATCTTCCGTCTGTGACATGACCGTACAATATGTACCCATATTTTACTTCTATCCAGTCTGTGACATGCCGGTACATAGTGGAACAAACCCCAAGATTTTACTACTGTGTCCTATCTCAGTCTGTGACCATGCCGTTACTGTGTTAAACTTCAATTCAAATATATATCTGTATAGTAATATAGATCAAGGATAATCTCATAGTGTACCCCAATATTTACTGTGTATCTATCTATCTATCTCAGTCTGTGACAATGCTGTTACATAGTGTACCCCAATATTTTTATCTCAGTCCTTGAAATGCCGTTACCTATGGTACCCAATATTACTGTGTATCTATTATCTCATCTGTGAAATGCCGTTTACCAAAACTAGTTACCCCTCAATATTACTTGTTAATCTATCTATATCAGTCTGTGACAATGCCGTTACATAGTGTACCCCATATTTCTGTGTATCTATCTAGCTCAGTCGTAAATGCCGTTACATAGTGTACCCCAATATTAACTGTGTATCTATCATCTCAGTCTGGACATGCGTTACATAGTGGTACCCCAATATTTACTGTCTTATCTCAGTCCTGTGACATGCCGTTACATGTGTACCCCATTTTACTGTGTATCATCTCATTTTGACATGCCGTTACCATAGTGGATCCCAATATTTACTGTTTATCTATCTAATCCTCTATCTAATTCAGTCTGACATGCCGTTACATGTGTACCCAATATTTTACTGTGTATCTATCTATCTCAGTCTTGTGACATGCTGTTTACATAGTGTACCCCCAATATTTACTGTGTATCTATCTATCTCCGTCTGTGACATGCGTTACATAGTGACCCCAATATTTACTAGTCTATCTCGTCTGTGAAACATGCCGTTACATAAGTGTACCCCATATTTACTGTGTATCTATCTCAGTCTGTGAACATGCCGTACATATGTACCCCAATATTTACTGTGTACTATCATCTATCTATCTCTTTCTGACATGTGCCGTACATAGTGTAACCCCAATATTTACTGTGTATCTATCTATCTCAGTCTGTGACATTCTGTTACATAGGTACCCCACTATTTACTGTGTATCTATCTCAGTCTGGGTGACATGCCGGTCATAGTGTGAACCCCCATATTTACTGTGGTAATCTATCCTCTATCTATCATCAGTCTGACATTCCTTACAAGTGTACCCCATATTTACTTGTATCTATCTATCCTCACTTTGACATGCTGTTTACATAGTGTTACCCCAATATTCTGTGTATCCTATCTCAGTCTGTGACATGCGTTACATAGGTGATACCCCAATATTTTACTGTGTCTATACCTATCTCAATCTGTGACATGCTGTTACAAGTGTACCCCAATATTTAACTGGAATCTAGCGATTCAGTCTGTGACATGCCCGTTACACACAGTGTACCGTAACCCCACTCTTTACTGTGTATATACCTATCTCAGTCTGTGACATGCCGGTTACTAGTGTACCCCAATATTTACGACTGTGTATATATCTATCTACTCAGTCCTGTGACAGCTTTACATATGTACCCCCCAATATTTTTATCTCAGTCTGTGACATGGGTATTCGTTTACATAGTGTACCACCCCAATATTTACTGTGTATCTGGTCTTTCATTCTGTGACATCCGTTACACAGTGTACCCCAATATTTAACGTTGTATATACTATCTCAGTCTCATGTCTGTGAATGGCCGTTACCTAGTGTACCCCAATATTTTACTGTTATCTATCTATCTATCTCATCTTGACATGCTGTAACATAAGTGTAACCCCAATATTTTTATCTCGTCCTGTGACATGCTACATGCCGTTACAATAGTTTACCCCAAGAATTTTACTGTGTATCTATCTATCTATCTCAGTCTGTGACATGCTGTTACATAGTGTACCCCAATATTTTTATCTCAGTCTGTGACATGCCGTTACATAGTGTACCCCAATATTTACTGTGTATCTGTCTATCTCAGTCTGTGACATGCCGTTACACAGTGTACCCCAATATTTTTATCTCAGTCCTTGAAATGCCGTTACCTATGGTACCCAATATTACTGTGTATCTATTATCTCATCTGTGAAATGCCGTTTACCAAAACTAGTTACCCCTCAATATTACTTGTTAATCTATCTATATCAGTCTGTGACAATGCCGTTACATAGTGTACCCCATATTTCTGTGTATCTATCTAGCTCAGTCGTAAATGCCGTTACATAGTGTACCCCAATATTAACTGTGTATCTATCATCTCAGTCTGGACATGCGTTACATAGTGGTACCCCAATATTTACTGTCTTATCTCAGTCCTGTGACATGCCGTTACATGTGTACCCCATTTTACTGTGTATCATCTCATTTTGACATGCCGTTACCATAGTGGATCCCAATATTTACTGTTTATCTATCTAATCCTCTATCTAATTCAGTCTGACATGCCGTTACATGTGTACCCAATATTTTACTGTGTATCTATCTATCTCAGTCTTGTGACATGCTGTTTACATAGTGTACCCCCAATATTTACTGTGTATCTATCTATCTCCGTCTGTGACATGCGTTACATAGTGTCCCCAATATTAATATAGTCATCTCAGTCTGTGAACATGCCGTTAATAGTGTACCCCATATTGTACTGTGGTATCTATCTCAGTCTGCTGAACATGCCGTGACATATTGTACCCCAATATTTACTGTGTACTATCTCTATCTTCTTTGTACATGTGCTCGTTACAGAGTGTACCCCAATATTTACTGTGTATCTATCTCCAGTCTGTGACATGCGGTTACATAGCGTACCCCACTATTTACTGTGTATCTATCTCAGTCTGGGTGACATGCCGGTCATAGTGTGAACCCCCATATTTACTGTGGTAATCTATCCTCTATCTATCATCAGTCTGACATTCCTTACAAGTGTACCCCATATTTACTTGTATCTATCTATCCTCACTTTGACATGCTGTTTACATAGTGTTACCCCAATATTCTGTGTATCCTATCTCAGTCTGTGACATGCGTTACATAGGTGATACCCCAATATTTTACTGTGTCTATACCTATCTCAATCTGTGACATGCTGTTACAAGTGTACCCCAATATTTAACTGGAATCTAGCGATTCAGTCTGTGACATGCCCGTTACACACAGTGTACCGTAACCCCACTCTTTACTGTGTATATACCTATCTCAGTCTGTGACATGCCGGTTACTAGTGTACCCCAATATTTACGACTGTGTATATATCTATCTACTCAGTCCTGTGACAGCTTTACATATGTACCCCCCAATATTTTTATCTCAGTCTGTGACATGGGTATTCGTTTACATAGTGTACCACCCCAATATTTACTGTGTATCTGGTCTTTCATTCTGTGACATCCGTTACACAGTGTACCCCAATATTTAACGTTGTATATACTATCTCAGTCTCATGTCTGTGAATGGCCGTTACCTAGTGTACCCCAATATTTTACTGTTATCTATCTATCTATCTCATCTTGACATGCTGTAACATAAGTGTAACCCCAATATTTTTATCTCGTCCTGTGACATGCTACATGCCGTTACAATAGTTTACCCCAAGAATTTTACTGTGTAGCTATCTATCTATCTCAGTCTGTGAATGCTGTTACATAAGTGTACCCCAATATTTACTGTGTATCTATCTCAGTCTGTGACATGCCGTTACATAGTGTACCCCAATATTTACTGTGGCTTCTTCCTCTCCCAGCAGGATTTAGAGTTTTCTCTTTATACATTAAACTTAAAGAGCCGCTTCCCCTTGTTACAATGGGTGTGAGAAAGAGATGAGAGATGTCAGTCTACTCTGGGATACCCCAATATATCCCACATTTTATTACATTTGTGATGTAACCCCCCCCCCCAACTTAAAGGAGTAATTTTTAGGTGATATCTAAAAGTTCTTGTGGGAGGTGAGCATGCTGTTTAAGGTAACTAAAGTCACTACATTGTTTATGTTTCACTTCCACTGCACCATTTACTGAATATCCTCTGTCCAGAAAAGAGACTTGTGGGTAATTAACATGTCATCATAGTGACATCATCATTCATTTTAGGAATATTTATGAACTGCATGCAAAGGAAAGGGAATATTCTCTGTCTATCTATTCCACGGGTTTGGAACCTAAATACGGATCGATACCTGGTTCCAATTTGTACGTCTATTTCTTTCAACATCTTATGTCCCCTGCCCTAAACTTTACAGTCGGGGAAACACGTCCCTTCTCCGAATTATCCCATAAACCCTGCAGTAGCAAAATAATCCCATAAAGGACATTGCAGAGGGACAGAATTTTTAGCTCATCAAACAAATTTATGACTCGGAAACCATGACACCGGAGAGTCAACGATAATGTCAGACGGCGCTCTATAAAACGGGTGATCGTTTTATACTTTGCCGGACGTAAATAGGTTTGGGGTCAGCCAGACTGAGACGCGTAATTTATAGTGATGGCAAAATACGCTCTTCCGAACTGACAGAGGTTATATCAGCCGAGGAGTGTGGGTGAAAGGACTAGGGAGAGCGAATAATTATGATCCACGCATTTTAACAGGTTACAACTGATATAGCTGGGGCTGTCACTTTGGGAGATTCCTGTAATGACAAACTAAACTACACACTAATGACGCAATGCACAGCCACTTGGCAATTAACATTGACATTGCGCACTCTATAAACAGATGCCGTGTATCAACTCCACTCAATCATTCTCCATAGTGTGACCTTTACAGCTCAATCTGTGTATTTATGGAATGTCCGGGATACATTAATACTCGGGAAGAATCCTGCAAGATGCATTGTTGGAAATGTAATATTGACGGAAAAGAAATCCCCTAAAATAACGATAAACCGTGGTGATTATTACTAGCGCAATATATTTCGCTATTGCGACTCGTTGCCGCTACATATCAACCACTTTGCGTCCGTTTCGTAAATCGTGGGAATGTCAATGGTAAGCAGCGAACTTTTGAGCTCCTTTAAAGCTCCAATTGAATTTCACGCTATAAACTAGAGCAAAAATCCTAACAACGTTTTCTTGCCAAACGGACGCAAACACTTTAAAACATCACAAATAAAGAGAACACTTTGCGAACGGTATTGCATCCCCGTTTATAGTCTGCGGTACTGCATTCAAATACATGTGATGTTTAACTTCCCATTTTGTAGGTCAAAGAGTCCCTGTAGTGGAAGTTTTCTGTTCCGATGTTAACTTATACATAATACATCATACATAATCACCTAATAACCTAAGGCATGTCTCCTGCCCGGATGACATTGGCTGGGGTGGCCTAAAGGAAGATTCCTGTTTACATGGAGTCCGATTCCAGGGAATAAACATCTCACAGGTCCGGTGGCTGGGACTCAGAAGGGATTAGCTTTACTGTTACTCACTTGTCAAGGATTCAGTATTAACCTGCTGGACCCAATCAGTTCTATATCAGTCTAACAAATGTCCTTGATGGTAAAGACAGGTAAGCCTTACCTGAACCTGACACACCGGTAGAAATTTTTTATTACTAATAAATATAAATAGTGCTATAAAGGATGTTGACTTATTTATCCTAATACCAAACCAAACTGAACCAGACAAACAATAGTACAACCAGGGTATAAATAATAACTAGGGTATAAATAACAACTAGGAAATAAATTAAAACCAGGGTATAAATAACAACTGGGGTATAAATAACACCCAGGCTATAGATAACATCCAGGGTATAAATAACATTTAGGGTATAAATAACACCCGGTGAATAAATAACACCCAGGGTATAAATAACACCCAGGGTGTAAATAACATCCAGGGTATAAATAACACCCGGTGAATAAATAACATCCGGGGTATAAATAACTTCCAGGGTATAAATAACACCCGGGGTATAAATAACATCCAGGGGGTAAATAACATTCGGGGTATAAATAACACCCAGGGTATAAATAACATTCGGGGTATAAATAACATCCAGGGTATAAATAACACCCGGGGTATAAATAAATCCAGGGTGTAAATAACATTTGGGGTATAAATAACACCCAGGGTATAAATAACATTCGGGGTATAAATAACACCCAGGGTATAAATAACATCCAGGGTGTAAATAACACCCGGGGTATAAATAACATTCTGGGTATAAATAACATTCTGGGTATAAATAAACATTCTGGGTATAAATAACACCCAGGGTGTAAATAACATTCGGGATATAAATAACACCAGGGATAAATAACATCCAGGGTGTAAATAACATTCGGGGTATAAATAACATCTGGGGTGTAAATAACATTCGGGGTATAAATAACACCCAGGGTGTAAATAACATTTGGGTATAAATAACATTCAGGGTGTAAATAACATCCGGGGTATAAATAACATCCAGGGTGTAAATAACATCCGGGGTGTAAATAACATTCAGGGTGTAAAAACATCCAGGGTGTAAATAACTCCAGGGTATAAAAACATCCAGGGTGTAAATAACATTCGGGGTATAAATAACATCCAGGGTGTAAATAACATTCGGGGTATAAATAACATCCAGGGTGTAAATAGCATTTGGGGTGGTAAATAGCATTGGGGTATAAATAACATCTGGGTGTAAATAACATCTAGGGTATAAATAACATTCGCGGTATAAATAACATCCTTGGTGTAAATAACACCCAGGGTATAAATAACATTCAGGGTATAAATAACACCCGTGATAAATGACACCGGTGAATAAATAACACCCAGGGTATAAATAACATTCGGGGTATAAATAACACCCGGTGAATAAATAACATCCGGGGTATAATAACACCCAGGGTATAAATAACATTCGGGGTATAAATAACATCCAGGGTATAAATAACACCCGGGGTATAAATAACATCCAGGGTGTAAATAACATTTGGGGTATAAATAACACCCAGGGTATAAATAACATTCGGGGTATAAATAACATCCAGGGTATAAATAACATTCGGGGTATAAATAACACCCGGGGTATAAATAACATCCAGGGTGTAAATAACACCCGGGGTATAAATAACATTCGGGGTATAAATAACATTCTGGGTATAAATAACACCCAGGGTGTAATAACATTCGGGATATAAATAACATCCAGGGTATAAATAACACCCAGGGTATAAATAACATCCGGGTGTAAATAACATTCGGGGTATAAATAACATCTGGGGTGTAAATAACATTCGGGGTATAAATAACACCCAGGGTATAAATAACATTTGGGTATAAATAACATCCGGGGTGTAAATAACATCCGGGGTGTAAATAACATCCGGGGTGTAAATAAATCCAGGGTGTAAATAACATCCAGGGTGTAAATAACACCCAGGGGTGTAAATAACACCCGGGGTATAAATAACATCCAGGGTGTAAACAACACCCGGGGTATAAATAACATCCAGGGTGTAAATAACATTCGGGGTATAAATAACATCCGGGGTGTAAATAACATTAGGGGTATAAACAACATCCAGGGTGTAAATAACATCCAGGGTGTAAATAGCATTTGGGGTATAAATAACATCTGGGGTTAAATAACATCCAGGGTATAAATAACATTTGTGGTATAAATAACATCCTTGGTGTAAATAACACCCAGGATATAAATAACATTCAGGGTATAAATAACACCCGGTGAATAAATGACAACCGGTGAATAAATAACACCCAGGGTATAAATAACATTCGGGGTATAAATAACACCCGGTGAATAAATAACATCCGGGGTATAAATAACACCCGGTGAATAAATGACACCCAGTGAATAAATAACACCCAGGGTATAAATAACATTCGGGGTATAAATAACACCCGGTGAATAAATAACATCCAGGGTATAAATGACACCCGGGGTATAAATAACACCCAGGGTGTAAATAACATTTGGGTATAAATAACATTTAGGGTAAATATCACCTAGGGTGTAAATAACACCCAGGGTATAAATAACACCCAGGGTATAAATAAACATCCAGGGTGTAAATAACATTCGGGTATAAATAACATCCAGGTGTAAAAACATCAGGGTAAATACATCCAGGGTGTAAATAACATTCGGGGTATAAATAACATCTGGGGTGTAAATAACATCCAGGGTATAAATAACATTTGCGGTATAAATAACATCCTTGGTGTAAATAACATCCAGGGTATAAATAACACCCAGGGTATAAATAACACCCGGTGAATAAATGACACCCGGTGAATAAATAACACCCAGGGTATAAATAACATTCGGGTATAATAACACCCGGTGAATAAATAACATCCGGGTATAAATAACACCGGTGAATAAGACACCCGGTCATAAATAACACCCAGGGTATAAATACATTCGGGGTATAAATAACACCCAGTGAATAAAAACATCAGGATAAAATAACACCCAGGGTGTAAATAACATTGGGGTATAAATATCACCCAGGGTATAAATAACAACCCAGGGTATAAATAACACTCAGGGTATAAATAACACCAGGGTATAAATAACACCCGGGGTATAAAATGACACCACGGGTATACAATAACACCCAGGGTATAAATAACACCCAGGATATAAATGACAACCCGGGGTATATAATAAAAAAACACTGGGTTATAAAAAACACCGGGATTAAATGACACCCGGGGTATAAATAACACCCGGATATAAAGGACACCCGGGTTAATAAACACCGGGATATAAATGACACCGGGGTATAACATCACCCCGGATATAAAAACACCCGGGATATAAATAATACCCGGGGTATAAATAACACCCGGGATAAAATGACCCAGGAAAAACACCGGATATAAAAACACCCGGGTAGTATAAATAACACCCGGGGTATAAATAACACCCAGGATATAAATGACACCCGGGGTATAAATAACACCCGGGTATAAATAACACCAGGGGTATAAAAAACACCCGGGAGTAAAATGACAACCGGGGTATGTATAAATACACCCGGTGATAAAATAACACCCGGGGTATAAATAAAA
>CM033476.1:9316956-9418843 GCA_019447015.1 Hymenochirus boettgeri | reverse complement strand
TAACACCCGGGATATAAATAACACCCGGGGTATAAATAACACCCGGGGTATAAATAACACCCAGGATATAAATGACACCCGGGGTATAAATAACACCCAGGGTATAAATAACACCCGGGGTATAAAAAACACCCGGGATATAAATGACACCCGGGGTATAAATGGGGTATAAAAAACACCCGGGATATAAATGACACCCGGGGTATAAATAACACCCGGGATATAAATAACACCCGGGGTATAAATGGATGCGAGAAAGGGCAAGAAATGAGAGTCCAAGCCAAGTTAGTATGACCAGTGCTCTGAAAAGCGCCCATGCCCCACATGGTGGGATTAGGGGAGACTTAGGGAAGGGTACACATTTAGAGGGGGTGCTGATGGGAACTAATGGAAGTGTACACATTTTATGAGTTGGTGCATTATGGGATGACTATGGAAGTGTACAATTTTTATGAGTTGGTGCATATGGGATGACTTATGGAAGTGTACACATTTTTATGAGTTGGTGCTTATGGGATAACTTAGGGAAGTGAACACATTTTTATAGAGTGGTGCATATGGGATGACTTATGGAAGTGTACACATTTTTATAAGTTGGTGCATTATGGGATGACTTATGGAAGTGTACACATTTTTATGAGTTGGTGTATTATGGGATGACTTATGGAAGTGTACACATTTTTATGAGTTGGTGCAATATGGGATGACTTTGGAAGTGTACACATTTTATATGAGTGGGTGCATTATGGGATGACTTATGGAAGTGTACACATTTTTATGAGTTGGTGCATTATGGGATGACTTATGGAAGTGTACACATTTTTATGAGTTGGTGCATTATGGATTATGCATGGGGCTGTGTTTGGGCTAAGCACAAACCAGATGGAATTTTATGTTGTTGTAGAATTTGTTGTAGCCATTGTTGGCTATGGCCTTTTCGCACTAGGTCTGTTCTACACATACACACGTGTCTTTAAACAGAACGGATTGACCCGGTCAGCATATCTGTCTGATGTGGATCAGTTTTAAGCCAAAAGTCGGGAAAAACGGCCCACTGCACTTTAAAAGACGAGTGTAGTGTGAATGTAGCCTAAGTGTGCCTTGAAATCACAGTCTCACAGCAAAGCCAGGAGTCATGGTAGGAACCACTCAAAACCATCTGCTCACCTTGTCTGCATCTCACCAAATCATGCTGGGTGCAACCAAAAAGCTCTAATTTGGACTCATCAAACCCCAGATTTCGATTGGTCCAATGTTTATACTTGTGTTTCAAACCATTATTCTCTTCTTTACTCCCAGCAGGGCATCCTGAACATCATTGACACAGGTACAGGGATTAGAGGAAATGGTCTAGGAAACTATTAAGAACAACTAGAAAGAGAAAGTTTACACTTTGGATTTGGCTTGAAAGGCAACACAAAGCTTGAATCATGTGTCTCCCTGTGCTGGCAGTCTCGAACCATCTGTGCATCTGTGAGACAGCTAAACACAATCAAGGTAATCAGAGCTGATTAGGTCTGTGCCAGCTGAATGCAATCAAGAGACAGGTAATCAGCACTGATCACATCTGTGACACAGCTGAATGCAATCAAGATGGGTAATTAGCGCTGATTAGGTTCTGTCCGCATCTGAATGCAATCAAAGACTTGGTATCACACTATATCACTCTAGCTGAACACAAAAGCATGATAAACCTTGCAATCAATAACAGGTAATTAGCTCTGATTGGTCACAACTGAATGCATCAAAAAAGGCGAAAAGAATGTATCAGCACTGATTACAGCTGTACAGCTGATGCAATCAAGAGACAGGTTATCAGCACTAATTACATCTGCCACAGCTGAATGCAATCAAGAGACAGGTAATCAGCACTAATTACATTTCTGACACAGCTGAATGCAATCAAGACGGGTAATTAGCGCTGATTAGTCTGACACAGTAGAATGTAATAAAGAGACAGGTATCAGCGCTGATTAGGTCTGTGACAGCTGAATGCAATCAAGACAGTGTAATCACACTGATTACATCTCTGACACGCTGAAAGCAATCAACGGGTATTAGCGCTGATTAGGTCTGACACAGTAAATGTAATAAAGACAGGTATCAGTCACTGATTAGGCTGTGACAGCTGAATGCATTCAAGAGACAGGTAATCAGCACTGATTAAGGTCTGTGACAGCTGAATGCATTCAGATACAGGTAACCACATGATGTAACTCTGACACAGCGAAGCAATCAGATGGGTATTAGCGCTGATTAGGTTCTGACACAGTAGAATGCATCAAGATACAGTAATCAGTGTTGAATTGTGCCTGCAGCACACAACCCATTAAATTCCTATGAGCAGAAAAGTCCAAAAATTCACTGATAACTTGGAAATGCTTCCCACGGATTCCCTAAGATTCCTTTGACAATTGTGGGAAGGGACACAGTCCAAAAATAAGAAAAAAAAAATAACTCCCCACTTAATTTTTTATTCCTCTAATAGGATTGACAGCTCATGGGAACATGGTACCACCCCTGTAGAATAAACATAAAACTCATCCTGTAGAATGTCATTCAGTACTGGGAAGTCTGTCTGTAATACTACATTAAAGACAATCATAGAGACCCATCACCCAGCGTAATGAGAAAAGGTTTCCTTGTCTGTATCAAGTGATTGAATAATTTATTCCCCGAGTCTCGTCCCTTTTTCAGGCTTACCATCTCCATTTACCCACACACCTTCCTTTATAGAGTAATAATTCATTCTTCATATTGAGACAAACGACTTACACAATGGGGACAAGGAGAAGTGTCTGTTTATATTCCATTATCTCTTACACATAACACTGCAAGTCCTAACTGTCATCTAAATGACAAACACCTTACGGATCCTCATTTAATACAATAGATGTATAGAGAGCTCATTCTATGGAAATAGCTTAAAGGTGAAACATAAATTATTTCCTTCTTTTCCTTATTTCCTTCTCTGTATATTTATACATATGGGTGGGAGCTGCCATATTGTTTCCCTTAGACAGTACAGTATGAGGGTATAGCTTATTGTATGTACAGAACATTTCCTTCTCTGTATATTATTATATACATATGGGTGGGAGCTGCCATATTGTTTCCCTTAGACATTATAGTAATAAGGGTAGAGCTTATGTGTGTACAGAACATTCCTTCTCTGTAATTTATACATATGGGTGGGAGCTGCCATATTGTTTCCCTTAGACAGTACATTAATGAGGGTATAGCCTTATTGTGTGTACATAACATTCCTTCTCTGTATATTAATATTTATACATATGGGTGGGAGCTGCCATTTGTTTCCCTTAGACAGTACAGTATGAGTGGTATAGCTTATTTGTGTGTACAGAACATTCCTTCTCTGTAATTTATATTTATACATATGGGTGGGAGCTGCCATATTGTTTCCCTTAGACAGTACAGTATGAGGATATAGCTTATTGTGTGTACAGAACATTCCTTCTCTGTATATTTATACATATGGGTGGGATGCCCATATTGTTTCCCTTAGACAGTACAGTATAGGGTAAAGAAGCTTATTGTGGTTACAGAACATTCCTTCTCTGTATATTAATTTATACATATGGGTGGGAGCTGCCATATTGTTTCCCTTAACAGAACAGTATGAGGGTATAGCTTATTGTGTGTACAGAACATTCCTTCTCTGTATATTTATACATATGGGTGGGAGCTGCCATATTTTTCCCTTAGACAGTACAGTATGAGGGTATAGCTTATGTGTGTACAGAACATTCCTTCTCTGTATATTTTATACATATGGGTGGAGCTGCCATATTGTTTCCCTTAGACAGTACAGTATGAGGTATAGCTTATTGTGTGGTACAGAACATTCCTTCTCTGTATATTTATACATATGGGTGGGAGCGCCATAGTGTTTCCCTTAGACAGTACAGTATGAGGGTATACTTATTGTATGTACAGAACATGTCCTTCTCTGTATATTTATCATATGGGTGGGGAGCTGCCATAGTGTTTCCCTTAGACAGTACCAGTATGATGGTATAGCTTTATGTGTGTACAGAACATTCCTTCTCTGTAATTTATACATATGGGTGGGAGCGCCATAATTGTTTCCCTTAGACAGTACGTATGAGGGTATAGCTTTATGTGTGTTACAGAACATTCCTTCTCTGTATATTTAACATATGGGTGGGAGCTGCCATATTGGTTTCCCTTAGACAGTACAGTATGAGGGGTATAGCTTATTGTGGTACGAACATCCTTCTCTGTATATACAATGGGTGGGAGCTGCCATATTGTTTCCCTTAGACAGTACAGTATGAGGTATAGCTTATTGTGTGTACAGAACATTCCTTCTCTGTATATTTATATATATGGGTGGGATTTTTTATTCATAAAACACTTTACAAAATTACATTCAAAATATTATCAACACAATTTGCAATACAGAATACAATTCAATTTAATACTACAAGACGTTAATGGTGCAGAAGCATCATTTTGTTTTTTTCTGACTTCCCTCCCTGTCTCCCTCTCCATCACCGTATCTCTTAACTTGGACCCCTTTACCTTTCTGCTTTGAGGGGCGACTCAAGTTCCTTCAACTCATCCTCATCTAGGGATTCCCAGTCCTCCTCTAGGTTTTTCTCTCTTTCTCTCTCTTTTTCCTTCCTTCTCTTTTCCTATTCCCTCTCTCTTTTCCTAATGTTTCCTTTCCCCTTTAACTCTATCTCATATTAACTCCTGTCACTGCTGTCTGATCCCAACTCACTCCCTCTCCACCATCTTTATCTGTCTCCCTCTCCTCAGCCTCCATCCTCTCCAATTCTTCTGCCTCCTCTGAGGAATCTTGCCCACTTTTCCCACCTGGGATCTCGTACCTATTGGCCGTGGACAACACTGTCGGTTTCTGCTTTACAGCCTTGGTTCCCTTTTAACCACTTCCCACTCCCCCTCATTGTCTCCCCCAGTATTGACCACTGATGTCTGAACCTCATCGCTCTCCTCTCGCCCCATCTCCCCCGGGGGTCTCTGGCTGTGAAGGATCTTGGGTTGGGGTCAGTTTCCTTTTCCAGGTTGGGCAGGATTTGATGATATTATGCCAGGCCTCGGGGCACCTATTGTGGGAGTGGCCCAACTGTAGGCACAGATTGCACCTGATCTGGTCACATTCCTTACTGGTGTGACCCAATCCCCCACACATTATACCAACGCTGGACGGTGCACATACTCACTAGGTGACGGTTAGAGCCACATTTAAACACGGCGTGGTTGCCCAGGGTAATAACACACTCCCCTTTCCTTCCAATAAAGAAAGACATAGGTAGGTGCCTGGGTACATTATGGGTGACTGACAGTCTCAACTGGACTCTCCATCCCCCCCCCCGCCCAAACCCATCCTCATCATACACTTTGTGAGTGGGGACAGGACCGGCACACTGCCTCCTTAGCCAGACCAGTATATCCTCCGGTGGGATGGATTCATTTTTAAAGGCGATTGTTACATTTTTAGTTTCTGGCTTTGTGATTGAAATCACCTGAAACCTTCCCACATTGAGGATCTTTTCAATTCCCCATATTTACAACCAAAACGCCTCCAATCCCTGGGACAGTTTAAACTCACCATCAAACTCCGTCTCTGATTGGCTGATCGAAGCGAATACGTCATTTACATGAACCCCATTGACTCCATTAATAAACGCCTGGCCATAAAGCTTCTGTTTTGGGTCTTGTCTTTATCCCCATCCCCAACCCACCGGATCTCTCAACCACATTCCTCTCTTAAACACCTCACTCCCAGCAATGGTCTTGCCCTCCCCTTCCAAACAACCTCCTGGCTCCCCAAACATTGGGTCCTCTCTTGGGGTCCCCCCTGCACCCCCTAAACCTTTCTCACCACCACCCTCATCCGCACACACATTAGATCCGTTATTAGGGTCCGTCTGGGTTAAGTCTCCTCTCCGTGGGTCTTTCCTCTGGATGTTCCCGTCTCGGTTTTCCAGTCTCTTTCCATCTTTACCAGACTCCATTTCTTCATAAAGTTCTTTATTTCTACCAGTCTCTCTTCCCAGGGTCAATAACCTCCACCGCCCCTTTAATTTCCTTCTCCACCCTCCCAACTCCCTGGTAGGTAATGATTTCCGATGCTGTTATTTCTCTTATCCGCGCTCTTTCCATTCAAACGGTGATTTTTGCAGCAATGTGCTGCTCTATCTCTTCCTTCCTCCTGCTCAGCACGGCCATCGCCTTTAAGGCTTTTTGGATTTTCCTCCTGTTCTCCCTGCTGATCACTTGTTCCTTTTCCCCTTCCTCTCTCTCCCCCCTCCTTCCATTCAGTCCCAGTGCCACTCAGGCTCCTCCCCTCCCCCATGGAGTTTCTCTCCTACCTGCTCCAGCAGGGCCTGGTCCACCTGTTCAGCGCCTCCTCCAGAGCCTGTTCAGCCATTTCCTTTGCTAGGAGTCACAGGCCGTCAGTTCATTCAACACTTCCACCTCCTGTGCATCGTGACTCTACAACCCCCAGCGGTCTCCATGTTATCAGCGTCTGTGTTGTCCTACCCCAGCATGGGGAGTCAGCACAACCCCGGAATCTGCCCTCTTTCCTATGGCCATCCATGTCGCCCCAGCTGGGGAGTCAGCACAGCCCTGGATCTGCCTCTTTCATTATGGCGTCCATGCTCCCCCAGCTGGGGAGTCAGCACAGCCCTGAATCTGCCTCTTTCATTATGGCGTCCATGTTCCCCAGCTGGGGAGCCACACAGCCCTGGATCTGCCTCTTTCATTATGCGTCCATGCTCCCCAGCTGGGGAGTCCAGCACAGCCCTGGAATCTGCCTCTTTCATTATGGCGTCCATGCTCCCCAGCCGGGGAGCCAGCACAGCCCTGGAATCTGCCTCTTTCATTATGGCGTCATTTTCCCCAGCTGGGGCCTTTCTGTGTTTTACTTTCCACTTTCTTAAATTCTTTCAAAAACTTCCTTTTCTCTTCTTCTCTTTAGCCTTAGACACAGACGTGTTTGTCCTCACCGTGTGTCTCTCCGACCTCCTTAGGGAACTCATGGCTTCTTCCCCCTCCACGGCTTCCATGTTATACACTGGCTTCTTTTTACCCATTAACAGGCCTCAGGGGGAAGATACAAGGAATATCCTGCTATACTGGATAATAGGTAAGCAGAATAACGGCCCCTTCCCTGACCCCCACGGGCCCCAGGACTGAAGAAAAACACAAACTTCCAGGAGCTCACTCTCCTTGCTGCTGCTCACATATGGTGGGAGCTGCCATATTGTTTCCCTTAGACAGTACGTAGAGGTATAGCTTATTGTATGTACAGAACATTCCTTCTCTGTATATTTATACATATGGTGTGAGCTGCCATATTGTTTCCCCTTAGCATACAGTATGAGGGTATAGCTTATTGTGTTTAAGAACATTCCTTCTCTGTATATTTACATTTATACATATGGGTGGGAGTGCCATATTGTTTCCCTTAGACAGTACAGTATGAGGGTATGCTTATTGTGTGTACAGAACATTCCTTCTCTGTATATTTATCATATGGTGGAGCTGCCATATTGTTTTCCCTTAGACGTACAGTATGAGGGTATGCTTATTGTATGTACAGAACATTCTTCTCCTGTATATTTATATTTATACATATGGGGTGGAGCTGCCATATTGTTTCCCTTAGACAGTACATATGAAGGGTATAGCTTATTGTGTGTACAGAACATTCCTTCTCTGTATATTATAACATATGGGTGGGAGCCTGCCTATTGTTTCCCTTAGACGCACAGATGAGGTTATGCTTATGTATAGTACAGACATTCCTTCTCTTATTTTATATTTTAACATATGGGTGGGACTGCCATATTGTTTCCCTTAGACAGTACAGTATGAGGGTATAGCTTATTGTGTGTACAGAACATTCCTTCTCTGTATAGTTATACTATATGGGGTGGGAGCTGCCTTTGTTTCCCTTAGACAGTACAGTATGAGGGTATAGCTATTGTATGTACAGAACATTCCTTCTCTGTATATTTATATTTAGTACATATGGTGACAGCTGCCATAATTGTTTTCCCTTAGACAGTACAGTATGAGGGTATAGCTTATTGTATGTACAGAACATTCCTTCTCTGTATATTTATATTTATACATTATGGGTGGATGCTGCCATATTGTTTCCTTAGACAGTACAGTAAGGTATAGCTTATTGTGTGGACAGAACATTCTTCTCTGTATATTTATATTATACATATGGTGGGAGCGTGCCATATTGTTTCCCTTAGAACATACAGTATGAGGGTATAGCTTATTGTATGTACAGAACATTCCCTTTTATGATGATAAACATAGCATATTTACATTAGGCCCTGGAATGTCCATTGAACTCTCCCATCATTTGGATGTACTAATGTGACAGGTACGTCTCTGTTTTAAACCTCAGTTGGACCCATTCTATGTCTAGTCTCTTTCTCTTGCTGTGAACCATTTTAAATGGCCCCTGGGCTGAAAAGAACATTTGGAAATCCATCAACTACATAGACCGATTCTTACTTTGTTCTCACCTTGGCTTAAAGATGTTTGTGACGCAACGGCTGCACCTACAGGGGATTGTAGGAAACCAGCTAGGATCCCCACCGCCAAGTATAGTTTTGCTTCCTGGGCAGGTTCCTTGAATTTCATGACAGGAAACTATCATAGTGGGTGTGTAGTACAAGGTTAGTGAGAGAGAGGATAAACACTGTTTCGGCTTCTCTTAGACTAATGGGATTGGTCAGAATCCCTGGATGGTTTTAACAACTGGTTCATTTCCATATAGGGAAATGTCTGTATAGTTTTATTATATAGCGCCACTTGGGACAACAGCGCGTACATTATAACAATACAATTAGACTATATGTTGATAATGTTTATTTATATAGTGGCCACTTGGGTAAAACCGCGCTGTACATTATAAACAATACAGATTAACAATTATGTTTGTATATTTTATTTATATAGCGCCACTTGGGACACAGCGCTGACATTATACATACAGATTATACAGTATGTATATGTTTATTTAGATAGCCCACTTGGGTACACACGCTGTACATTTACAACCAGATTATACAGTATGTATGTAGTATGTTTTATTTAATATAGCGCCACTTGGGACACAGCGCTGTGACATTATAACAATACAGGTGATACAGTATGGTATGTATATGGTTTATTTATAAGCTCGCCACTTGGGTACCCAGCGCTGTACATATAACATACAGATTATACAGTAGTGTATGGTAATATGTTATTTATAATAGCGGCCACTTGGTACACAGCGCTGTACATTATAACAATACAATTCCATACAGTAGTATAGTTTTATTTATATACGCCACTTGGGTAACACAGCGCTGGTACATTATAGACACATACAGATTATCAGTAATGAATTTATGTGTTTATGTTATATAGTGCCATCTTGGATACAAGCGCTGTACATTATAACACATACAGATTACCGTAGTAATGGTATATGTTTATTTATATACGCCACTTGGTACACAGCACGGTAACATTATAACAATACATATTACAGTAAGTATGTATATGTTATTTATATGCGCCACTTGGGTACACGCTGTTCATTTAACCAGACGATACAATGTATGTGTATTACGCCATTAGGAACAGCGGTAATTAACAATCGATTAATACAGTATGTATGAGTATATGTTATATTAGCGCCACTTGGGGACACAGCGCTGTACTTAAACAATACAGATTATATCATAATGTATGTATGTTTTATTTATATAGCGCTGGGATCCACGTTCATATAAAGTAGTGAGGTTTATCTACGCCATTGGTCCAGCGTGTACATTATAACATACAGATTATACAGTACTGTATGTATATGTTTGTTTATATAGCGCCACTTGGATACACAGCGCTGTACATTATAACGATACAGATTATACAGTATGTATGGTATAGGTTTATTTATATTAGCGCCACTTGGACAGCCAGCGGCCTGTACTTTATAACACATTACAGATTATACAGTATGTAATGTATACTTTTTATTATATAGCCCCACTTTGGGGACACAGCGCTGTACATTAAGAACAGACATGATTATACAGTATGTATGTATATTTATTTAATAGCGCCCTTGGGGACAACCACGCGCTGTACCTTAATAACAATACGATTATACAATGTATGTATGTATAGGTTTATTGATATAGCGCCACTTGGGACACGGCTGTACATTATACAATACAATTATCATATGTATTTTTGTTTATTTACTCTAGCGTCCACTTGGGGACACAGCCTGTACATTATAACAATACAGATAGGATACTGTATGTATATGTTTATTATATATAGCGCCACTTGGGTACACCAGTGCTGTAATCATATAATAAATACAGATACTATTACAGTAATGTATGTATTGTTTTTATATAGCGCCACTTGGGGGACACGCGCTGTACATTATAACATACAATTATACATAGTAGTATATGTGTATTTATATATGGCCACTCCTTGGGTACACAGTCGCGTACCATTCTAACAATCCATATTATACAGTATGTATGTATATGTGGTATTTTATAGCGCCACTTGGGACACAGCGCGCTGTACATACTAACATACAGATTTAACAGTATGTATGTATATTGTATTTATATAGTGCCACTTGGGTCAACATCGCTGTAACTTATAATACCGATTATATACAGTATTAGTAGATTGTTTATTTATATACGCCCTATTGGGGACACCTGCTGTATTTACATACGGTCATACTATATTGATTATATCGCCAATGGACACCGTACATTAAACATAATGTTACAGTATTATTATTATCCATGGGGGACCGCTATAAAGACGTCAAGCATCAGTATCAGATAGTTCAGTCCATAATAGCTCTTTTCAGTATGGGATGACTTTAATGGACACCATTCCCTTTAATACATTAGTCAGTAGATAACAGTCCAACACAAATAACTATTTATTGCAGATGCAGTCCATGGCACTTACATATAATAATAGACTATAACTGTATATACTATATTAGATTGTGACACCTTAGCAAGTACGGCACACGAATGGTTAGGAGGTACCATCATGAATCCTGGCAGGAGGGGGTTCATGTGATTTGGTTTTCAATATTCGCACAACGTTATGGAAAATAGGATTTCACGCCGCTCTGCACAAACCCCTCTGCTTAATTATTATTGCACGGACTTTATATACTCAGTGAAGCAAGAAGAAAGTCTTAAAATACATAGGTACATTATATAACTGCATATGGGATGTGCAGCGCGTCTTTTAAATAAGATTATAACGGAGCCCACTCAACGCTCCTCCCATTTGACAGAATGAAACGCGGCATTGCTGGGGGGGGCGGGGATCCAGGCTCAAAATACAATTTCGCTGTTTCTTTATTATAACAACTTGTCATGAGAAAGAGAACGTTTCACTGGCGTCCTGTTTGGGCAAAAATAAATGGTTTTCCAATCCACTTGGGACAAATGGGTGCCCTTATCTGTAGGCTTAACACCAATCAGAATCTACCTGACATGTGGGACTACTTTACTCAGAATCCACGACAGTGCAGGAAGGGGAATAACGTGTAGATATGAAAACGTTAACAGTTCAAACAATATTAGGATTGCTAATAGTCTCGCTCATTCAATGATTAATAATCCTGCCCACTCCAGGATCTCTCTGTGTATAAATAATGCTTCAAAATACTGGACTTCTTCCAAGTTTGTCGATTCCGTGCGTTTTTGTGTGCCTTGACTTTAGGAACATTCTCAAGTGGTGCGTTGTTCACATGTATTAATACACCATAGATGAGATAGATAGATCGACTAGATAGACAGACAGACGACAGACAGACAGACCAACAGACAGACAACAGACAGACGTACAGACAAGACGACAGACAGACAGATAGACAGATGACAGAGCGTAACAAGATAGACAGATAACAGATAGACAGCTATCGATACAGATAGACAGATAGATGTCTAGATAGACTGATAGATAGATAGACGGATAGATAGATAGACATATAGATAACTGATGATAGATAGAAGATAAATAGATAGATAGATCGATAGATAGATAGATAGATATATAGATAGATACGATGTAGATACAATAGATAGATAGACAATTAGATAGATAGATTGATAGAATAGATAGATAGATAGATAGAACAATACGATAGATGATAGACACCACGACAATGATAGACATACAGATATAGATAGATAGATAGAGATAGATGATATAGATTTCAGACGTAGAATAGATAGATAGATAGATAGATAAGACAATAATACGATAGATAGATAATAGACCATAGATAGATAAGAAGACACACAGAACAATATCAGACATAACAGTAATAGATAATACTGATAGTAGATTAGATAGACCGATAGATAGATAGATGATAGATAGATAGATAGATAGACGATATAGATAATAGATAGATAGATAGAATGATAGACAATAGATGATAAAATAGATAGATAGATAGAAGAACGATAACATAGATAATAGATAGATTAGATATGATAGATAGATCGACTATGATAGAAGTATGATAGATATAGAGATAGATAAGAAGACAGATAGTAAGGATAATACATAAGAATAGAAAAGAAGTAGAAGAGCTATAATAGATAGAAAAGAAGATGATATCATAGATAGATAGACAACAACTAGAGCGATAGAAGGAGAAAATAATGAGACATATATATAGATGAAGAAGATGACGGATTAAGACGACGAAACCTGGTAGAAGATGACTGATCAGCCGAAATCTCTGATCACTGTTTTTAAACCAGCTGATCGCTCATAGTTAGAACAACACGCTATCAGCTTTTAAAAGACGACCCGAACTTGTGAACTGAAACCGGAAAGAAGGAAGATATCTTGAGAGGGGTCAGGGCCCGGCCTCCATCTCGCGGGGTGCTGGCCCTCGGCAGGGTACACCCCGATAACATAATAGACAGAATATAAATATGATAGATGACTATACAATAGATAGAATAATGATAGATCTCATCACTCATACATCGATCCATCAGATAGATGATGATGCGATCGATAGACATAATAATTAGAAGTAGAGATAGATAGATAGACAGAATAAGATAGATAGATAGATAGATAGACAGACTGATAGATGATAGACTAGCAAGATAGATAGATGATATCATAGACTAGACAGACTATAGACTAGACCCTAATAGCAGACTAGTAATAGATACGATAGATCAGCAAGAATATATAGCATAATAGATAACAATAGATAGATAGATAGATGAGAAGAATAGATAGACAGACACAGACATTTAGATAAGATAAGTAGAAGTAATGCATGCTCTAGATAGTAGGCTAGCCAATATCAGTTAGTAATAGAGATCGAGATAGATAGATAGCGCTAGAGAGTTAATAGATACACAGATAGTATAGATAGTAGATAAATAGACCACGCATATAAGATAGATAGATAAATAGATAGAATAACAAAAATACAAAGAAATAAAAGTAAGACATACGATCCAGATAGACAGACAGACAGAAGAAATACAGATTGCATATTAATAGATATAAAACCACGTTGTGATGGATAGACAGACAGAATACACGACAGATTACTTAAATAGACATGAAAAAGACAACAGCAAGACAGACAGATATATATTAAATAATAGACGTATAAAATAGCAGACAGACAACGATTACATCTATTAATAGACAATGAAAATATACAGTACAGACTACAATCTACATATTAAATTGACAATCTAATGATAAAACAGACAGACACATACAGATTATATATTAAATAGACAGATATAAAATAGACAACAGACATACAGATTTACATATTAAATAGACATCATGTAAAATAGACAACACAAGGACACTACATACTATTACATATTAAATGACAGATATAACTAGATAAACAGACAGACAGACATCAGAGTATATATTAATAGATGCATATAAATAGACAGACAGACATACAGATACATATTAAAAATAATCAGTACAATAGATTAACGACCACAACGAACCCATCTTAAATAGACCATATAAAATGACGAGCAAACATACAGATTACGTATTAAATACAGATATAAAAGACAGACAGACATACTACAATTACTATAAACACAGATCATAAAAATAGATAGCAACAACAGATTACATTTAAATAGACAGATACTAAAGAATAGAAGCAGAATACAGATTAGACATATAATAGACATGTAAATAGATCGATCCAGACAGGCAGACACTACCAATTACATATTAAATAAAAAACATTAAAATAGACAACAGACATACAGATTACATATTAAATAGACATATAAAATAGATAGAAGACATATCAGATATTACATGTTTAATAGACCAGATATAAAATAAACAGACGAACACATTAATAGTATAAATAACAACATACAAGTTCATATTAAATGGATATGTACAAAAGATAGACAGATCAGACCGACATACACAGATTACCATATTAACTAGACTGTAAAGAAACAGACAGACATAACTATTACTAGACAGGTATAAATAGATGTACTGGACAGACAGACCTGGGCTGGCGGGTGATAGAAATAACTAGGTGCCATTTGTTTGAATTGAATCTGATTGGCAGCCTATTTCTATAGTGTAAGGCATCTGTGAGACTATCATATCCACGTGTAGAACTCTACGGAGCTTAATCAAACCTAGCTTGTCCAGCTGCCTGGTGTCCTCTGGTGCTTCATAATCCTGGCCTGCCCAGTCTCATCTTCCCCTCTGATCCCGATAATCTCTTCTTATACCCAGGTCATCGCACTAGGCTCTGTGTGTTTCCAACTCAGACCACTGTAACTTCCTGGGCTTGTGCCCTCTTTTAAACCACATACTCAGGCATGCTCCCTTGGGTCCACGTTAAATGAAAGTCATTCCACCATGATAACAAACAGAATGGCAAAAACAAGAGGCTTGTCATCCTTTGCGATGCCCCTCTGTGATTGTGTTAATAAATGTTGTTGGCAAAGAGCAACCTAGAAGCCGAAACAATTTCAAGATATAACTGTAAAACAGCAGACAAGGAACCACATTTACCCATTCGATTGTGGATGTATAAACTTAATACACTTTGTACTTCCCTCTCTTCTTTAGTAAGTGGAAAAGTTCTACCTAGCATGTACACTGCTCACTGAGCTACAGGAAGGGGTGGACCGTCAAAGGATTTTCCTTACTTGTGTATCTTTGGATTTAGAAGTTATACCGAGGGCGGGGGGGGGGGGGGGGTGGGGTTGATACATTGTTTTTTTTAATAAATGGATCTAGGCTGGTATACTACCAATCAAGTCCTTTCCTGAAAGAATCGATTGGAAAAGAATTGATTGGTTATACTACCATCAAGTCTTTCTGAAAGAATCTGATTGTATCAAAAACTGAACTCAATCAGAGTCTTTCTGAAGAATCTATTGTAATCAATTCTGATTGGAAAAGATCTGATTGTATACTAACCATCAGGTTTTCTGAAAAATCTGATTGTAATCAATTCGATGGAAAGAATCCTGATTGTATACTACCAATCCAGAGTCTTTCTGGAAAAATCTATTGGTACAAATCAGAATTGGATCAATCAGATTCTTTCAAAGGTTTTAATATCTGGATCCCCAGACCATTTCCAAGGACCCAGAACCATTAACAGTAGTTCCGTTGCTATTTTACATATATTAGGCTAGATCTTTGCAATTTTTTTCTCCCTTTACTTTATGTTTTTTTCTTCGGCAATTTTTTGAGCGCCCAAACGAAATAATTCCACAGCGGCAAAAAGGGGGGGGGGAATTCTCTGCAGAGATTCCAAACTTGATTAATTGCGTTCAACGGGCTCTATAGGGAATGTCTTTTTAAATGGAACTCTTATCACGGAAGAAAATTCTATTAATCCCTTGAACAAAGCCCCAAGTTGAAAGTTGAGTTAGATTGTTGTTTTCATTTTACCTGTATTATATTGCTGCAGCTGCTGGAATTTAGTTTTTCTTCACCATTTGTTCGTCAGGTTTCTTCCCCAGCATTAAAGAAACCCCTGATGGAACAGTAATTTATATACCGGGTTCTTATATATGAACACAGACATAGGCATTGCATCTTTAGGGCTAATGGAACCAGAGATTGCTTGTGTGCAAGCAATGAGAATTGTAGCTTTTTACTAATGCAGTTCGATAGCTGAATTGGCTTTTTCCAGGGTACAATCGGAGGCAGGGTAGGCACCGATTGGGTAACCATTGATGTCCCCCACATTTTGGCGTCCAGATTGGGAACCTTGAAGTAGAATATTTTCCACCCCTGACCGATCTTCGTTCCTTTGATAAACCGTCGTATTTGTTGTCACTCAGGAAACGATAGTATTTATTGAACCGCACGCAATATCCACCCTGGGATTTTTACTTTGCTTGCACGAGCAGACCAACATTACAGTAACCTCCCTGTCTACCAGAGCAAGTATCATTAATAATAACAAATTTCTACTGTAATAATGTCAGGGTGATGGTATGGGAATCCCGTCTTTATACACCCTTTCTACATGATAACCGAATCCCGTCTTTATTACAGACAACCCTCTTCTATTGATAACCGAATCCCGTCTTTATTACACCCCCTTTCTACATGATAACCGATCCTGTCCTTTATTACCCACCCTCTTCTACATAATACCGAATTCCGCTTTATTACAACACCTCTTCTACTAATACCGAATTCCGTCTTTATTAGCCCCTCTTCTACATGATACCGAATCCCGTCTTATTACACCTTTCTACATGCTCACGAATCCCGTCTTTATTAACACCCTCTTCTACTATCCCGATCCCGTTCTTTATTACACCCGCGTCTACATATACCGAAGTCCGTCTTTATTACACCATTTCTCACATGATACCGAACCTTCTTTAATTATTACACCTCTTCTACATAATACCGAATCCGTCTTTAATTACAGAACAACCCTTTCTTCTACATATCCGAATCCCGTCTTTTATTACAAATACACAAACCCTTTCTACCGATACCGAATCCCGTCTTTATTACACCCTTTCTACATGATTACCGACTCCCGTCTTTATTACCAATACAACCCTCTTCGACATGTACCGAATCCCGTCTTTATTACAAAAACCTCTTCTACATGATACCGAAGCCCGTCTTTATTCCATCACCCTCTTCTAACATGATACCGAAGCCCTTCTGTTTTTTGTGTGTTATTACACCCTTTCTACAGATACTGAATCCCCGTCTTTATTACAAACCCTCTTCGACAGATACCGAATCCCGTCTTTTTACCCACCTCTTCTACATAATACCGAAGTCCCGTTCTTTATATAACAAAACCCTTCTACAGGATCCGAATCCCGTCTTTATTACACCCTTTCCTACATGATAACCGAATCACCGTCTTTATTAACAGCACCCTCTTCTACATAGCCCGAATCATCCCGGCTTGTATTACACCCTTTCTACATGATACCGAATCCTCCGTTATTCCCCCTCTTCTACCTGATACCGAATCCCGTCTTTATTACCCCCTTCCACATGATACCGAATTCCGTCTTTATTACAACCTCTTCTACATAAATCGAATTCCGTCTTTATTACAACCCTCTTCGACATAATACCGACTTCCGTCTTTATTACAACCCACCCTCTTCTACTGATTAGCCATCGAATCCCCAGTCTTTATTACAACCCTTTCTACATGAGAACGTAATTCCGTCTTTATTATTACAAAACAACAACCTTCTACCTGATACCGACCCGTCTTGATTACAACCACCATTTCCTACATGATAAACCGAAGTCCCGTCTTATTCAAACAAACCTTCTACATGATATAACCGAATCCCGTCTTTATTTACACAAATTCCAAACAAAATACACCCTCTTCTACATGATACGAACTCCCGTCTTTATACACCCTTTCTACATGTACCGATCCTCTTCTTTATTACAACCTCTTCCTACCTGATACCGAATCCCGTCTTTATTACACCCTTTCTAACATGATACCGACCCATATGTATAAATATACAGAGAAGGAATGTTCTGTATATTTATACATATGGGTGGGAGCTGCCATAGTGTTTCCCTTGAGTCAGCACAGCCCTGGAATCTGCCTCTTTCATTATGGCGTCCATGCTCCCCAGCCGGGGAGCCAGCACAGCCCTGGAATCTGCCTCTTTCATTATGGCGTCCATGTTCCCCAGCTGGGGGCCTTTCTGTGTTTTACTTTCCACTTTCTTAAATTCTTTCAAAAACTTCCTTTTCTCTTCCTTCTCTTTAGCCTTAGACACAGACGTGTTTGTCCTCACCGTGTGTCTCTCCGACCTCCTTAGGGAACTCATGGCTTCTTCCCCCTCCACGGCTTCCATGTTAGCACTGGGCTTCTTTTTACCCATTAACAGGCCTCAGGGGGGAGAGGATACAAGGAAATATCCTGCTATACTGGATAATAGGTAAGCAGAATAACGGCCCCTTCCCTGGACCCAACAAGGGCCCAGGACTGAAGAAAAACACAAACTTCCAGGAGCTCACTCTCCTTGCTGCTGCTCACATATGGGTGGGAGCTGCCATATTGTTTCCCTTAGACAGTACAGTATGAGGGTATAGCTTATTGTATGTACAGAACATTCCTTCTCTGTATATTTATACATATGGGTGTGAGCTGCCATATTGTTTCCCTTAGACAGTACAGTATGAGGGTATAGCTTATTGTGTGTACAGAACATTCCTTCTCTGTATATTTACATTTATACATATGGGTGGGAGCTGCCATATTGTTTCCCTTAGACAGTACAGTATGAGGGTATAGCTTATTGTGTGTACAGAACATTCCTTCTCTGTATATTTATACATATGGGTGGGAGCTGCCATATTTTCCCGTACAGTACAGTTGAGGGTATACTTTAGTATGTACAGAACATTCCTTCTCTGTATATTTTATATTTACCTATGGGTGGGAGCTGCCATATTGTTTCCCTTAGACAGTACAGTCTAGAGGGATAGCTATTGTGTGTACAGAACATTCCTCTCTGTATATTTATACATATGGGTGGGGAGCTGCCATTGTGTGTCCCTTAGACAGTACAGTATGAGGGTATAGCTTATTGTATGTAACAGAACATCCTTCTCTGTATTTATATTTATATATGGGTGGAGCTGCCATATTGTTTCCCTAGACAGTACAGTATGAGGGTATGCTTATTGTGTGTACAGACATTCCTTCTCTGTATATTTACATATGGGTGGAGCTGCCATATTGTGTTCCCTTAGACGTACAGTATGAGGTATAGCTTATGTGAGTACAGAACATTCCTTCTCTGTATATTTATATTTATACATATGGTGGAAGCTGCCATATTGTTTCCCTTAGACAGTACAGTATGAGGGTATAGCTTATTGTAGTACAGAACATCCTTCTCTGTATTTTATTTTATACATATGGGTGGGAGCTGCCATATTGTTTCCCTTAGACAGTACAGTTGAGGGTATAGCTTATTGGGGACAGAACATTCCTTCTTGTATATTTATATTATACATATGGTGGGAGCTGCCATATTGTTTCCCTTAGACAGTACAGTATGAGGGTATAGCTTATGTTATGTACAGAACATTCCCTTTATTATGATGATAAACATAGCATATTGTACATGAAGGCCCTGGAATGTCCATTGAATCTCCCATCATTTGGATGTACTAATGTGGACAGGTACGTCTCTGTTTAAACCTCAGTTGGACCCAGTTCTATGTCTAGTTCTCTTTTCTCTTGCTGGAACCATTTTAATGGCCCCTGGATTGGAACAAGAACATTGGGAATTCTCAGACTAATAGACCAGGAGTTACTTTGTTCTCACCTTGGCTTAGAAAGATGTTTGTGACGCACGGCTGCACCTGACAGGGATTGATGGAAACCAGCAAGGATCCCACCGCCAGTAGATTTGTTCCTGGGCAGGTTCCTTTGAATTTCCATGACAGGGAAATATCATAGTGGTGTGAGACAGGTTTAGTGGAGAGAGGATAAAACACTGTTCGGTCTCTTAGGACTAATGGGGCATTGGTCAGATCCCGGATGGATTTTAAACAATGGTCATTTCCATATAGGGCAAATGTCTGATAGTTTATTTATTAGCGCCACTTGGGTACACAGCGCTGTACATTATAACAATACAGATTATACAGTATGTATGTATATGTTATTTATATAGTGCCACTTGGGTACAACAGCGCTGTCATTATACAATACAGATTATACAGTATGTATGTATAGTTTATTTATATAGCGCCACTTGGGGACACAGCGCTGTACATTATAAACAATACAGATTAAACGTATGTATATGTTTATTATATAGCGCCACTTGGGTACACAGCGCTGTACATTATACAATACAGATTATTACAGTATGTATGTATATGTTTATTTATATAGCGCCACTTGGGACACAGCCTGTACATATAACAATACAGTATTACAGTATGTATGTAGATGTTTATTTATATAGCCCACTGGGTACACAGCGTGTAACATTATAACAATACAGATTATCAGTTATGTATATGTTATTTATATAGCGCCACCTTGGGTACACAGCGCTGTACATTATAACAATACAGATTATACAGTAGTATATGTTTATTTATATAGCGCCACTTGGGTACACAGCGTCGTCATTATAACAATACAGATTATACAGTATGAATGATGTGTTATTTATATAGTGCCACTGGATACACAGCGCTGTAATTATAACAATACAGATTATACAGTATGTATGTATTGTTTATTGTATATAGCGCCACTTGGGTAACAGCACTTGTACAGTATAACAATACAGATGATTATACAGATGTATGTATATGTTTTATTTATATAGCGCCACTTGGGTAACAGCGCTGTACATTATAAACAATACAGATTATACAGTATGTATATGTTTATTATATAGCGCCACTTGGGGACACAGCGCTGTTCATTAATAACAATACAGATTATACATTGTATGTATATGTTATTTATAGCGCCACTTGGGGACACAGCAGCTCTTACATTTATACAATACAGATTATACAGTATGTATGTAGTGTTTATTTATATAGCGCCACTTGGATACACAGCGCTGTACATTAGAACAATACAGATTATACAGTATGTATGTATATGGCTTATTTATATAGCGCCACTTGGGTACACAGCGCTGTCATTATAACAATACCAGATTATACAGTATGTATGTATATGTTTATTTATAGCGCACTTGGGTACAACATCGCTGTACATTATAACGATACATATTATACAGTATGTATGTATATGTTTATTTTATATAGCGCACTTGGGACACAGCGCTGTACATATAACAATACAGATTTATACAGTATGTATGTATATGTTTATTTATATTAGCGCCATTGGGGACACAGCGCGTACATTATAACAATACAGATTATACAGTATGTATGTATATGTTTATTTATATAGCGCCACTTGGGGACACAGCGCTGTACATTATAACAATACAGATTATACGTATGTATGTATATGTTTATTTTATTAGCGCCACTTGGTACCAGTGCTGTACATTATAAACAATACAGATTATACAGTATGTATGTATATGTTTATTTATATGCGCCCACTTGGGGACCAGCGCTGTACATGTATAACAATACAGATTATACAGTATGTATGTATATGTTTATTTATATAGCGCCACTTGGTACACCAGTGCTGTACATTTATAACGATACATATTATACAGTATGTATGTATATGTTATTTATATGCGCCACTTGGGGACACAGCGCTGTACATTATAACAATACAGATTATACAGTATGTATGTAATGTTATTTATAGATGTGCCACTTGGTACACAGCCGCGCGTACATTTAAACAATACAGTATTATACCGTATGTATGTATATGTTTATTTATATGCGCCACTTGGGGACACAGCGCTGTACATTATAACTATACAGATTATACAGTATGTATGTATTGTTATTTATATAGCGCCACTTGGATACACAGCGCTGTACATTATAACAATACAGATTATACAGTATGTATGTATATGTTTATATAGCGCCACTTGGGGACACAGCGCTATAACAATAACGAAATCCAATAAAGTCATACAAGGGGGATAAATACATAGATAGTTCAGTCCATAAATAGCTCTTTTCAGTATGGAGGACATGTGAATGGAACTACCATTCCCCTTTAATCATTATCAGTAGATAACAGTCCAACAGCAAATAACTATTTATTGCAGATAGCAGTCATGGCACTTAACAATATCAATAATAGAACTATAACTGTATATATATTATAGATTGTGACACTATAGCAAGTACGGCACACGAATGGTTAAGGAGGTACCATACATGAAATCCTGGCAGGGAAGGGGTTAAGGTGGATTTGGTTTTAAATATTCGCACACGTTTATGGAAAATAGGATTTCACGCCGCTCTGCACAAACACCTCTGCTTCAATTATTATTGCACAGGAGCTTTATATACTCGTAAGCAAGAATAAAAGTCTTAAAAATGACATAGGTAATTATAATGAACTGCCATTATGGAGTGCAGCGCTGTGCTTTTAATAGAGAGTTATACGGAGCCCACTCAATCCTCCTCCCATTTGTACAGAAGGAACGCGCTTGACGGGGGTGGGGGGGGCGTACAGGCTCCAATACATCGCTGTTCTTATATTATAACCAACTTGTCTAGAGACAGAGGAAAACGTGTTCATCGGCGCCTGTTTGAGGCAAAAATAAGTGTTCAACTTGGGACAAAAATGGGGCCCATTACTCTGTAGCTTAAGAGCCAATCAAATCCTACACTGACATGTGGGTGGAACTACTTACTCAGAATACAGACGATGAGAGAGGGGATACAGCGGTAAGAGTCATATAACAGTTACAGGTCAGCACACATATATAGGAATTTCAATATTTGTGCACTTCAATGATTATAATCTGCCCATCCGTGATCTCCTGTGTATAAATAATCTTTCACAAATACTCGAACTTCAAGTGTGCGATTCCGGTGCTGTATTGGTGCCTTGACTTTAGGAACATTCCAAGTGGTGCTGTTTGTTCACATGTATTAATAAACCATAGATAGATAGATAGATAGATAGATAGATAGACAGACAGACAGACAGACAGACAGACAGACAGACAGACAGACAGACAGACAGACAGACAGACAAGACAGACGCATAGACAGATAGACAGATAGGACAATTAGACAGATAGACAGTATAGACAGATGACAGAAGACAGATAGAAGATAGATAATAACGATAGACTGTAGATAGATAGATAGACTGATAGATAGATAGACGATAGATAAGACGAGGATAGATCGATAGATAGAATAGATAGATAGATAGATCAGATAGATTAATAGGATAGATAGATTATCGTAGATACATAGAACTAGATAGATAGACAAATAGATAGAAGATGATAGATAGATAGATAATAGATTAGACAATGATAGATTAGACCAGACACACTAGGGAATAGAATAGACAATACAGATAGATGAAGTAGATAGATAGTTAGAGTAGAGCTATATACGATAGATAGATAGATAGATAGATAGGATAGACAATAGATAGATAGGATGATAGATGACAAAGAGTAATAGATGCACAAAGACAACTAGATAGACATAACAGATAGATAGATAGAAGTAGATAGATAGAGATAGAATAGAGATAGAGAATGATAGATAGATAGACTAGATAATAGATAGATAGATAGAACGATAGAAATAAGATGATAGATAGATAATATAGGATAGATAGATTATGAAGAAATAGATAGACAGATATATAGATAGAAGACTAGATAGAGATATAGACTGATAAACAGACTAGAAAATAGATAGATATAGATAGACTCGATAGATAGAAAGAAATAAAAAAGCAGACAGAGAACTATAATACGAGAGATAGAAAAGAGAGAACCGAAATAGATAACAGACAGGCAGATAGATAGAAGATAGATCAGATAATAGTAGAGTAGATCATAGATAGATAGACCAGACAGACATACTTGTAGTGTAGATAGATAGATACATGTATTAATAGCCAAGAACTCTTCCCTTATGCTGTTTTTAAACAGCTGATCGCCTCATATGTATGAAACATGAAAACACAGCGATCAGCGTTTAAAAGACGGACCCTAACTTGTGGAATGAACCGGAAGAGGAAGATAATCTTGGAAGAGGGGTCAGGGGCCCGGCCCAACTCTGCGGTGGGGCGCTGGCCCCGTGCCAGTACACCTGATAACATCCATCAGACAGTAAGTAGTCGATGTCTAACAATAGATGATAGAAATAGTCATCGACTCCATAGATAGATAATAGATAGATCGATAGCTAGATGCCATAGCAGATAGACGATCGCTAGAACGAGAAAGATCGATCCGATAGAGTAGATCAGACGCCTAGTATAGCTAATAGTCGTACAGCTCAGATCGCTGCCGCCTAGTCCATAGATAGATCTTTGAAAGCCACAGCCCCCATTTTTAGATGATGCAGATGCCCCATAGTCGATAGATAGATAGCTTACTAGATAGTACCGACTAGACTAGCAGCACATAACAGATAGATACGATAGCATGTCAGATATTGTACACCGTACCTATAGATGACCTCCGCCGCAGATCGTGCTTAGTACTAGCACGCTCGCTCCCCGTAGAGCTAGCTACATCAGATAGATAGAGTAGTAGTCGCTGCAGATGATGATAGGCCCATCGATACTCGATAGATAGCTGAGCCGACTAGTGATTCAGCCGATAGGATAATCGATTATGACAATCATCCAAAAGAGACCGATAGCTACTTCAATAGAGTATAAATTTCGCAAAACATACCGTTCTGCAAACAGCACAGACCAAGCCATACCAGAGCATCTTAAATGCATCCACAACAGTTGTGCAGGATGCCCAGAAACGCAGATACAGCACTAGACCTTCACTATGCAACCCCCATAGACCGATTATATCTAGACCGACAGCCAAAATAGCAGCACTCATATCCATCTCATAGACATTAGACAACTACAACAGATCATATAAATGATTAAAACAACAAATCGATTACAACTTAATGCAGATCCGAACTAGCTCCCCACGACAGACGCACTTACAGCATATATATAAACAGACCAGCTATAATCAGAACAGACACCCCTCCAACGATTACATTCCCCTAATGACTGTCCATCGCACGACAGACATCCAGATTACATCTTAATTGCAGCTATAAAATAGATCAAACAGACAGACCGACCACTACAGATTAATATATTAAATAGACAGATATAAAATGACAGATCACACTACAGATTCATAAATAGACATGTAAATAGATAGACAGACATACGATACCATCTTAAATAGACTAGATATAAAATAGACAGGGAACAAACATGCAGATTACGTATTAAATAGACAGATATAAAATAGACGGACAGACATACTACAGATACACTATAAACACAGATATAAATAGATAGACAGACATACAGATTACATATTAAAAACAGATATAAAATAGATAGACCAGACATACAGATTCATATTAAATAGACATGTGTAAAATATATATCCAGACAGCAGCCATACAGATTACATATTAAATAAACAGATATAAATAGACCAGGACAGACTACAGGATTACATATTAAATAGACAGAATAAAATAGATAACAACTACAGACTTACATGTTAAAATAGACAGATATAAAAGACAGACAGATAACATTAATAGATATTAAAATAGAAAGACATACAGTTCACTAATTTTAAATTGATATGTAAAAAATAGATAGACGATCCAGACAGACATACAGATTACATATTAACGTAGACATGTAACAATAGACAGACAGACAGATTACATAGTTAAACTAGACATGTAAAAATTAGAGTAATGGACAGACGACCTGCTGGCTGGTGAATAGAATATAATAGGTGCCATTGTTTGAATTGATCTGATTAGGCAGCCTAGTTCTAAGTGTAGAGCGGATCTGTGAGACGTAATACACAATGGTGAATCACGTAGAAATTTACGGAGCTTTTTCACCTCTGTCATTGCTCGGTTGTTCTCTGGTGCTTCATAATCCTGGCCCTGCCCAGGTCCTCATCTCCTCTCGATCAGATAATCTACTTCTTATAACCAGGTCATCCATTAGGTCCTCTGGTGTTTCCAAACTCAGACACTGTTATTACTGGGCTTGTGCCCTGCTACATTACGCACAGGCGATTGCTTCCGTTTGGTCAAGCTAAATGAAGTCAGCCACCATGATAACAAACACGATATGGCAAAACAAGAGCATTGATCCCTTCAGATGCGCCTCTGGATTTGTGTTAATAGTTTGTTGGCGTGCAAAGCCTATGAAAGCCAGAAACTATTCAGACATATAACGTCGTAAAAACAATCTACAGCCTAAACCACATTACCCATATCGATTGTGATGTATAAAACTTTACACTTTTTACTTCCCTCTCCTTTAGTAGTGGAAAAGTTATAATGAGCATGTACAGCTCACTTGAGCTACGGAAGGGGTGGTTACCTGCAAGGATTTCCTTACGGTATCTTTGATTTAGAGTTATACATTGATACTTGTTTAAAGAAGTGATCTAGGCTGGTATAACTAAACCAATCAGAGTCCTTTCTAAGATCTTATGGAAAGAATCTGAATTGGATTATAACCATCAGCTCTAATCTGATGGTTATACTAACCAATCAGAGTCTTTCTGAAAGAATTCTGTTATACACATAGACTTATCTGGATTACGTTCGGATTCTGATTGGAAAGAAATCTGATTGGTATACTACCATCAGAGTCTTTCTGAAAAAAATCTGATTGTAATCAATCTCCTGATGTGAAAGAAATCTGATTGGTATTAACCAATCAAGGTCTTTCTGAAAAAACTGTTGTTACAAACAGAATTGGATACTAATCAGATCTTCAGAAAGGTTTTATAACTGATCCCCAGACCATTCCAAGACCCAGACCACCATAACAGTAAGCTTACCGTTTGCTATTTACTTATATTTAGGCAGATCTGTCAGATTTTTTGCCTCGCATTACTTTAATGTTTTTTTCGGGGGGGGGGAGGTGCAAAGTTTTGAGCGCCCAGAAATAATTCCACCAGCGCAAAAAAGGGGGGGGGGGGAATTCTCTGCAGAGATCCAAACCTGAATTAATTGCGTCACGGGCTCATATAGGAATTGTCTTTTAATGGAAACCTATTATTCACGTGATAAAATTTTAATAATCCTATTCAAAGCCCCAAGTGCAATTGAGTTATATGTTTCATTTTACATGTAATTAAGTTGCTCAGCTGCTGGAATTTAGTTTTTTCTGTCACACATATTGTTGTCGTTCAGGTTTCTTCCCCAGATTAAAGAACCCCTGATGAACTAGGAATTTATATATTACCGGGTATATATATATGAACACAGACAGAGGCCAATTAGTATCTTTGGGCTGATGGAACCAAAGATTGCTGTGTAGCAAGGCAATGGAGATTTTAGCTTTTTACAATGCATTCGTAAGCTGATTGGCTTGTTCCAGGGTACAATTGGAGCAGGGTTAGGCTCACGATTGGGTGAACCAGTTGATGTCCCCCACCTGTGGCTCAGATGGGAACGAAGTAAATATTTTCCACCGACCGTATCTTCGTTTCCTTTTGTGATTTAAACGACGGTATTGTTGTCAATCAGGGAAAAAGATATTTATTGAACCGCCCGAAAATCCACCCTGGGAAATTTTTTACTTCTTGCAACGGCATCAGACCAACAATTAAGTAACCCCCGTCATAGCCAGAGACAGAAATCAGTAATAACAAATTTCTCCATTAATAATGTCAGGGTGTAGGTAGGATCGTCTATTACACCTCACTGGAACCTCCGTCTTATTCACCCTTTCTTACATGATAACGAATCCCGTCTGTATTACACCCTTTCTCTTCCCTACCGTTTATGATACCCACTAACGATTCGTTTATCACCCCCTTGAATTCCCTACCCCAGATACGTTTATTACACCCTTCTATCATGATACCGAACCGTCTATACCTTCAATGCCGTCTCTTTTATCTAACCGCTTCGTCTTATACACCATTTCTACATATACTTCTATCACCTTCACGAATTTCCGTCTTTATTACACCCTCTTCTACATGATACGATATCCGTCTTTATTTACACCCTTTCTACATGTACCGAAATTCCCGGTCTTTATTAACCCTTCTACAGTGAACCAGAATCCCGTCTTATTACACCCTCTATGTACATGATAACCGTTTTAACCCTCTTTACATAATACCATTCCGCTTTAACATTTCAATACAATTTGATTAACACCCTAAGAATACCGTTCCGTCTTTTTACCCCTTTCTACATGGATACCGAATCCCGTCTTTATTACACCCTTCTACTGATACCGGAATCCAGTCTTATTACACCCGTCTTCAAATGATACCGAATCCCGTCTTTATTACACCCTCTTCTACATGATCACCGATCCGTCTTTATTTACCCCTTTCTACATGATACCGAACCGCTTTATTACCACCCTTCTACATGATAGCTCGAATCCCGTCTTTTTACACCCTTTTACATGATACGAATCCCGTCTTTTTATTACACCCTTCTCTAACATGATACCGAATCCGTCTTATTACACCCTCTTCTAGCATTATACCGAATCCCGTCTTTAATTATAAATAAATAAAAAACCACCCTTTCTACATGATACCGAATTCCGTCTTTATTACACCCTCTCTCTACATAATACCGAATTCCGTCTTTATTCACCCTCTCTACATAATCCCGAATTCCGCTTTATTTACAACCCTCTTCCTACATGATACCGAATCCCGTCTTATTACACCCTTTCTACATGATACCGAATTCCTCTTAATGACACCCTTTCTACATGAACCGAATCCGGTCTTTATTACACCTTTCTACATGAGACCGAATCACGTCTTTATACACCCTTTCTACATGATACCGAATCCCGCTTTATTACACCTCTTCGACATGAGACCGATCCCGCTTTATTACACCCCTTTCTACATGTACTACCGATCCCTCTTATTACACCCTCTTCTACATGATACCGAATCCCGTCTTTATTACACGCCTTTCTACCTGATACCGAATCCCTCTTTATTAACCCTTTCTACATGATACCGAAATCCCGTCTTTCTTACCCCTCTTCTACATGATACCGAATCCCGTCTTTATTACACCCTTTCTACATTATACCGAATCCTTCTTTATTACACCCTCCTTCTACATAATACCGAATTTCCGTCTTTTATTACACCCCTCTTTACATAATACCGAATTCCGTCTTATTACACCCTCTTCACATGATACCGAATCCCGTTCTTTATTACACCCTTTCTACATGCTACCGAATCCCGTCTTTATTACACCTCTTCTACATGATACCGAATCCCGTCTTTATTAACACCCTTCTTCTACATAATACCGAATTTCGTCTTTATTCCACCCTTTACATGATACCAGAATCCTGTCTTTAAAATTACACCCTCTCTACATAATACCAATTCGCGTCTTTATTACACCCTTTCTACATGATACCGAATCCCGTCTTTATTAACCTTTCTACATGATACCGAATTCCCGTCTTATTACCCCCTTTCTAACTGATACCGATCCCTTCTTTATTACAACCCTCTCTACCTGATACCTTGTTAACGAATCACTCTTTATTACACCCTCTTCTACATGATACGATCCCGTCTTTATTACACCCTCTTCTACATGATACCGAATCCCGTCTTTATTTACACCCTTTCTCCCTACATGATACTGACTCCCGTCTTATTACACCCTCTTCTACATGATCCCGAAACAAAATAATTAAAAAAAATTCCCGTCTTTATTACACCCTCTTCTACATAATACCGAATTCCGTCTTATTACACCCTTTCTACATGATACCGATCCCTTCTTTAATACCCCCTTTTCTACTGATACCGAATCCCGTCTTTATTAGCACCCTCTTCTACAGGATACCGAATCCGTCTTTCTTACACCCTTTTTACATGAACCGAGATCCCGTCTTTATTACACCCGCTCTACATGATACCGAATCCCGTCTTTATTACACACGTTTCTAACATATACCGAATTCCGTCTTTATTACACCCTCTTCTACATAAGACGATTCTTCCGCTCTTTTATTACACCTCTTCTACATAATACCGAATTCCTCTTATTACACCCTCTTCTACATGAGGGTTACGAATCCCGGTCTTATTACACCCTTTCTACATGATACCGATATCCGTCTTATTGAAACACCCTTTCTACATGATACGATCCCGTCTTTATTACACCCTTGCTACATGATACCAATGTCCCGTCTTTATTACACCTTTCTACATGATACCGAAATCCCGGCTTTATTCACCCTCTTCTACATGATAGCCCCGAATCCCCGTCTTTATTACACCTTCTACATGATACGAATCCCGTCTTAATTCACACCCTCTTCTACATGAATTCCCGAATCCGTCTTTATTACACCCTTTCTACATGATACCGACTCCCGTCTTTCTTACACCCTTTCCTACATGATACCGGGGGGGGAAGCCCGTCCTTTATTACACCCTTTCTACAGATACCCAGCCCGTCTTTATACACCCTTTCTACATGATCGATCCCGTCTTTAATTACACCTTTTTACCTGATACCGAATCCTGTCTTTATTACAACCCTTTCAACAAGAATCGAATCCTGTCTTTATTCACAGCCGTTTCTACTGATACCGAAAAAAAATTCCCGTCTTATTACACCCTTTCTACTGATATCGAATCCTGTCCTTTATTACACCCTTTCTCATGAGACCGAATCCCCGTCTTTATTACACCCTTTCTACATGAGACCAATCCCGCTTTAATTACCCCTTTCCTACATGAATATTCGAGATCCTGTCCTTTTATACACCCTTTCTACATGATACCGACTCCCGTCTTTATTACCCCTTTCTACATTATACCGAATCCGTCTTTATACACCCTTTCTACATGATACCGAATCCCGTCTTTATTCCAACCCTCTCTACATGATACCGAATCCCGTCTTTATTACACCCGTTCTACATGAACCGATTCCCGTCTTTATTACCCCTTTCTACATGATCCCGATCCCGTCTTTATTACACCCTTTGCTACATGATATCGAATCTCTGTCTTTATTACACCCTTTCTACATGATACCGAATCTGTCTTTATTACACCCTTTCTACCTGATAACCGAATCCTGTCTTTATACACCCTTTCTACATGATACCGAATCCTGTCCTTTATTAACACCCTTTCTACATGATACCGAATCCTGTCTTTATACACCCTTTCTACATGATACCGTAATCCTTTCTTATTATATAACCTTTCTCGTGATACGAATCCGGTCTTTATTACCCCTTTCTACATAGTACCGAATCCCGTCTTTATTACCCCTTTCTACATGATACCGAATCCTGTCTTATTACCCCTTTTCTACTGATACGACTCCTGTCTTATATACACCCTTTCTACATGATACCGAATCCTGTCTTTATTATACACCCTTCTATTTGGACCGAATCTCTGTCTTTATTACACCCTTTTCTACATGATTCCGATCCCGTCTTTATTCACCCTTTCTACATATACCGAATCCTGTCTTTATTACACCCTTTCTACATGATACCGAATCCGGTCTTTATTACACCCTTTTCTACATGAGACCGAATTCCTGTCCTTTATTCTATCCCTTCTATGTGATACCGAATCCGGTCCTTTATTACACACTTTCTACATGAGACCGAATCCCGTCTTTAGTACACCCTTTCTACATGATACCGAATCCCCTGTCTTATTACACCCTTTCTAATGGGACCGTCCTGTCCTTCATACAACCCTTTCTACATGATACCGAAACCCGTCTTTAGTACACCCTTTCTACATGTACCGAATCCCATCTTTTATTTTCACCCTTTCTACAATTAGTCGATCCGTCTTTATTACACCCTTTCTACATGATACCGAACCCGTCTTTATTACACCCTTTCTAACATTATACGACCTGTCTTTATTACACCCTTTCTTACATGTACCGAATCCTGTCTTTATTACACCCTTTCTACATGAACCGAATCCTTCGTTATTAATACCCCTTTCTATGTGATACCGAATCCGGTCTTTATTAACATATAACAATAATACAATAGAAAAAAAAAAACACAACAACCTTTCTACATGATACCGATCCCGTCTTTATTACACCCTTTCTACATGATACCGAATCCTGTCTTTATTACACCCTTTCTACATGATACCGAATCCGTCTTTATTACACCCTTTCTACATGAATACCGATCCCTCATTTATTACACCCTTTCTACATGATACCGAATCCCGTCTTTATTACCCCCTTTTTCTACATGATCACCGAATCCCGTCTTTATTACACCCTTTCTACTATCCGAATCCCTTCTTTATTACACCCTTTCTACATGTACCGACTCCTGTCTTTATTACACCCTTTCTCATGATACCGAATCCTGTCCTTTATTACACCCTTTCTACATGATACCGCATTCCCGTCTTTATTACAGCCCTTTCTACATGATACCGAATCCCGTCTTTATTACACCCTTTCTTACATGATCCGAATCCTGTCGTTATTAAATAAATAAAAAAAAAAAAATAACAATAAAAAAAAATAACCCAAAAAAATAAACAACGATTACAACAAAAAAAAAAAAAACCAATACACAAAAAACAAAAAACACCCTTTCTACATGATACCGAATCCCGTCTTTATTACACCCTTTTCTCATGAATACCGACCCTGTCCTTTATTACACCCTTTCTACATGAATCCCGAATCCTGTTCTTTATTACACCCTTCCTACTGATACCGAAATCCCGTCTTTAATTCCCCTTTCTACATGATACCGAATCCCGTCTTTATTACACCTTTCTACATGATACCGAATCCTGTCTTTAATTACACCCTTTGGCTACATGATACCGAATCCTTCTTTATTAACCCTTTCTACATGATACCCGAATCCCGTCTTTTATTACACCCTTTCTACATGATCCGAATCTGTCTTTATTACACCCTTTCTACATAGATACCGACTCCTGTTTTATTCCAAAACCCTTCTACATGATACCGAATCCTCTCTTTATTCAACCTTTCTACCTGTACCGAATCCCGTCTTTATTAACAACCCCCTTTTCTACATGATACCGAATCGTCTTTATACACCTTTCTAACTGATCCCGAATGCCTGTCTTATTTACCCCCTTTCTACATGATAACCCATCCGTTCTTTATTCCACCCTTTCTACATGATACCCCCAATCCTGTCTTTATTACACCCTTTCTACATGAATCGAATCCCGTCTTTATGATCACCTTTTACATGATACCGAATCCTGTCTTTAGAACACCCTTCTACATGATACCTAATCCTGTCTTATTACACCCTTTCTACATGATACCGAATCTTGTCTTGATTACACCCTTTTCTACATGATACAGCATCCCGTCTTTATTATATACCCTTTCTAATGATACCGAATCCTTCTTTATTACACCTTTCTACATGATACCGAACCCTCTTTACTTACACCCTTTCTATGTGATACCGAATGCTTCCTTTTTAATTTTTACACCCCGTCTATTTTGTCCAAAATCCTTTCTTATTACACGGCTCTATTATACGAATCCGTCTTTATTATACACCGTCTCTAATGGTAACGGATCCATTGTTCATGTAACCCAGTCCCCAGCAACATCACACTGTACCCAGTCCGGCACCATGTGCACACTGTACCCAGTCCGCCCATGCACACTGTCCCAGTCCCCGGCACCATGCAACCTGTACCCAGTCCCGCACCATGCCAACACTGGACCCCGTCCGTCACCATGCGCCACTGTACCCCGTCCCCAGCAGCCATGCACACTGTACCCCAGTCCGCAACATGACAAATGTGTACACCATCCCGGCACCATTGAACACTGTACCCACCCGGCAGCCATGCCAACTGTAACCCAGTCCCGGCAACCATGCACACGTACCCATTCCCTGCCCATGCACATTGTGGGCTGTACCCAGTCCCCGCACCATGGACAATGTACCCAGTCCCGGCACCCATGCACACCTTACCCGTCCCGTCACCAGCACCTGTACCCAGTCCCGGCACCATGGACATTAACCAGTCCCCGGCCTATGCACACTGTACCCAGTCCCCCTGCACCATGGACAACTATACCCAGTCCCTGCACCTGGACACTGTAGCAGTGCTGCAACCGATGCACCCTGTACCCAGTCCCGCACCATGCACACGTACCCAGTCCCCGCAACATTGACAATGTACCCAGCCCCGGCACCATGCACAACTGTACCATTCCCGGCCCATGGACACTGGACCCATCCCGGGCACCATGCAATGTACCCAGTCCCCGCACCATGCACACTGTACCGCCAGTCCCCGGCACCTGCACACTGTAACCCAGTCCCTGCCCATGCACACTGTACCCAGTCCCGGCAACTGACAATGTACCCCTTCCCTGCACCAGGCCACTGTACCCAGTCGGCACCATGTGACACGGTACCCAGTCCCCGGCACCATGGACAATGTACCATCCCGGCATCCATGCACCTGTCCCCAGTCCCGCACATGCACACTGTCCCATTCCGGCACCATGGGACACTGTACCCAGTCCCGGCACCATGGCACACTGGTACCCAGTCCCGGCACCGTGCACACTGTACCCAGTGCGCACCATGCACACTGTAACCAGTCCCGGCACATGGACACTGTCCCGTCCGCGGCACCATGCAACACTGTAACCCAGTCCCGGCACCATGTACACTGTAACCCAGTCCTGGCACCAGGCACACTGTAACCAGTCCCTGCACCATGCACACTGTAACCCAGTCCCGCACCATGCACACTGTACCCAGTCCCCGCGTCAACCATGCACATCTGTCCAGTCCCGGCACCATGCACACGTCCCAGTCCGCACCATGCACACTGACCCAGTCCCCACCATGCACACTGTAACCCAGTGCCGGCACCATGCACACTGTACCACAGTCCGGCACCATGGACCCTGTACCCATTCCCTGCACCATGGAAACTGTAACCCATTCCCCGGCACCATGCACACTGTACCCATTCCCTGCCCCATGGACACTGTACCCAGTTCCCGGCACCATGCACACTGTACCCGTCCCGGCACCATGCCACACTGTACCCAGTCCGCACCATGCACACTGTACCCGTCCCCGGCAACCAGCAACACTGTACCCAGTACAGCGGCACCAATGCACCTGTACCCAGTCCCGGCCCAGGGACATGTACCCAGTCCCGGCACCATGCACACTGTACCCCTGTCCCGGCACCATGCACACTGTACCCGAGTGCGCGGCACCCATGCACACTGTACCCATTCCCCGGCACCATGGACCTGTAACCCAGTCCCGGCCTCCATGGACCTGTACCCGTCCCGGCACCAGCACCTGTACCCAGTCCCGCACCATGGACAGACCCAGTCCTGGCACATGCACACTGTACCCAGTCCCGGCACCATTCACACTGTACCCAGTCCCCGGCAACCATGCACCCTGTACCCCGTCCCGGCACCATGCACACTGTAACCCAGTCCCGGCACATGCACCTGTACCCATCCCGCACATGGACACTGTACCCAGTCCCTGCACCATCACCCTGTACCCGTCCCGGCACCATGGACACTGTCCCATGCCCCGGCACCATGGACATGTCACCCATCCCGGCACCATGCACACTGTACCCAGTCCCTCACCATGGACATTCACTCTAAGGCAACAAATCCGATTATTAACTTCCCATGGAATTGTCTCCATTAGTTGGATTAAACATGGGGGGGGGAGTAATTCTACTAACTTTTTAATATTCACCAAAGAATTCGCACCTGCGGCTCACTCACACGCCCCCTGCCTCTCCCCTCCTCTGAGCCTGTGAGTCACATTCAGAACACTGGCAGGTAGGTTACAATATAGGAACTACATGTGATGATAGAAAGGGGAAGAGGGTTGAAGGTACAGAGAGGAATCTTCATTTATACAGCCAGCTGGGGACTGGGGAGAAATGAACCTCTTTCTGCTGTAGGAAGTCGGAACCATTGAATACAAGTCCTGGTCCATCCTCCTGCTATCCAGCTACACATGGACCCCCAGTGCCTTACACGTGCTTGTTTATAAGGGGCTCCATCTGGAGTTCCATGTCATCTCTTGGCTAAGAGAAAGGGAATTTTCTCTGATTTCGACAGATCACATAGGGTTCATAATAACTTTTGGCTCATTTGGTACAAGTCCAAGCGACTCATATGGTATCTTTGGGCATTAGCAGAATTGCAAATTTAGACACAAGTTCCATGATGAGAGACAGTCTCTAAGGGTCTGTCCTGGTCCGTGCTTTTTTACTCCTAAATGACCTACAAGTAACTAGTACGACCTTTGTGTTAACGCGATACTAACCGTGCAGGACCATGGGTCTCCGTGCAAGATCTCGCCACCTTACAACCGAGTCAATAGACTTGGGATCAGGCGACAGTGGAAAATGTCAAATAGATACATTAGGAAAACTAACATGGACAAATGGCAGCATGCCCCCCATATGTTAAATATACATGAGAAGGATGTTCTGTACCACATAACCTATACCGCCCTACTGTACTGTCTAGGGAAACAATATGGCAGCTCCCACCCCTATGTATAAATTATCATATACAGATAAGGAATGTTCTGTACACACATAAGCTATACCCTCATACTTGTACTGCTAAGGGAAACAATATGGCAAGCTCCCACCCATATGTTATAATATACAGAGAAGGAATGTTCCTGTACATCCAATAATCTTATACGCCTCATACGGTACTGTGCTAAGGGAAACAATAGGCAGTTCCCACCCATATGTATAATATACAGAAAGGTAATGTTCTGTACAACATAATCTATCCCCCTCATACTGTACTGTCTAAGGGAACAATATGGCAGCTCCCACCTATGTATAAATACTGTGTGCCCGTACCGACTTTCCATCCCCTGTCCCCTTGTGTCCGGTGGGGAATATAACAGTTATTCATAAAAGTTCTTATCATTTAAATGGTGCTATTTTGACCCCCACCCATCAGATCTTATTTACAAATTTGAAAGCCAACATCTGTTGGTTTGGGGCAAAATTAGCCACCATTTTTAAACAATACAGAACTTTATTGAATCTCCCTAAAAGTCTCTCGCTGGAACAGGAGGGATATTGACCTGCGCTGTGAACGTGTGTCCGTGGAGACACATCTCCATGGTTTAGCAGGTCCAGTGGGACATTATCGAGATGAATATGGAGATTGATGGGTGTATTTAGGTAGCACATATTGCACTTGTACACCCTTTAAATATTGCTGAGAAAGCCAGTTAGAGCTGGGTACGTAAAGACGGCCATCAGATTAATTTGCTACCTAAGCACATTTATTGCTTTTTATTCACATAAGCTCAACTATGTAAATGCCCTGCAGAAACGGACATATCTGCCCGAGATCCAACAGCAATTTTCGAATTCCTCCGTCACAAAAGAAGTTGGTTCAGTTTCAGGAGAATTATTAAGAAACACTAACTTGGAATTTTAAATATTCTCGATTTAAAAGGAGATCTGTATTGTTCAGCAACACACAGTTGTTTGCCACTCCTCCGCCTCCCTTTGTCAAGCTCCGCCCCACACCACAACAAGTCTGTCCATCATTTAGGCCCCTGGGCCAGATGGGGGTGTAGCAAAAAACCATACAATTTAGTTTCCAATGTGAAGCATGGTAAGCCAAAGAAAGAAGTAGCTGGATTGATTACTGGACTGTATATCCCGTCTGGACTGCAGTCATAAACAGAAAATCGCCGTCCACAGGGAAAATAAGTATTCCAACTTCTGTAATGTTCCTAAGGGGGTGAGGGCCTAGGAAGTTCAGTTCCTCACCCTGGGTACTATTTGGTTGTTGCACTGTGGAAGGAACACACATACACAAATGTAACTATTGATTGCCCGAGGTATACTGCCTCATGGTAGGAATACAAAAACCTTCCCAAGTGAAAAATAACTCAATATTCCTTTCCTATAGCCTGCTTTATGTTCTTTCACTTTATCCAATTGAGATACAAAATATCAATTCAACAGCTTCTAACTCTCCTAGTTGAACTTCACACACTGAGCATGTCTGTACCACCGGGTCAATTAAACAAGGTTTCCAGATTCAAACTGATGTATCTTTGGTTAGGGATTACCTAGAAAACAGTAATTAATACTCAATTTATCAGTACTTCTTTGGTATAAGAAGATAGCAATGTTGTAAAACTGGGGTACACAATGTTTGGACTGAAGGTTCGCTACTAGTGAGCAATTATCCATCTGATATGGAGAGGAATCAAGGGGCGTAACTACCAGGGGATTCAGCATGAGTTGACCACAGGGGTCCAGGAGCCAAGGGGGCCCCATCTTCCATACATTTTACTATGGCATATTTAGTCCTCCCTCCAGAAAATCCACTGTTTGATGAACACGATAGGGGCCCATCATAGTTTTGGCTGGGGGCCCAGTATTCCTCGTTACACCATGGAGGAATGTTTCTGTACCACAAATAGGCTATACCCTCATACTGTACTGTCTAAGGGAAACACATTGGCAGCTCCCACCCATATGTATAGAAATACCGAGAAGGAATGTTCTGTACACACAATAATCTATACACCTCATACTGTACTGTCTAGGGAAACAATATGGCGAGCTCCCACCCATATGTATATATAATATACAAGAAGGATGTTCTGTACATACACATAAGCTATACCGCATACTGGTACTTGTCTAAGGGAAACACATATGGCAGCTCCCACCCATATGTATAATATATATACAGAGAAGGAATGTTCTGTTACACACATAAGCTATACCCTCATACGGTACTGTCTAAGGGAAACAATTGGCAGCTCCCACCCATATGTATAAATATACAGAGAAGGAATGTTCTGTACAACAATAACATACCTCATACTGTACTGTCTAAGGGAAACAATATGGCAGCTCCCACCCATATGTATAAATATAAATATACAGAGAAGTGAATGTTCTGTACACACATAAGCATATACCCTCATACTGTACTGTCTAAGGAACAATATGGCAGCTCCCACCCATATGTATAAATATACAGAGAAGAATGTTCTGTACACACATAAGCTATACCCTCATACGTCTGTCTAGGGAACAATATGGCAGCTCGCCCCCATTATTATAAATATCAGAGAAGGAATGTTCTGTACACACAATAAGCTATACCACCCCATACTGTACTGTCTAAGGGAAACATATGGCAGCTCCCACCCATATGTATAAATATACAAGAAGGAATGTTCTGTACACACAATAACTATACCCTCATACGTAACTGTCCAGGAGAACAATATCAGGCTCCCAACCATATGTATAAATATAACAGAGAAGGGAATGTTCGTACACACAATAAGCTATACCTATACTGGTACTGTCCTATAGGGAAACAATACTGGCATGCTCCCACCCAATGTATAAATATAATATTACAGAGAAGGATGTTTTCCAGTACACCATAAGCTATACCCTCAGACTGTACTGTCTAAGGGAAACAATATTGGCAGCTCCCCACCCTATGTATATATTAATTACAGAGAAGGAATGTTCTGTACACACTAAGCTCTACCCTCATACGTACTGTTTTTTAAGGGAAACAATAGTGGCAGCTACCCACCCTATTGTATAAATATACAGAGAAGGAAATGTTCTGTATCATACAATAACGCTATACTCTCATCTGACGATCTAAGGGAAACAATATGGCAGCGCCACCCATATGTTAAATAGACAGTAAGTAATGTTTTTCTTTTACTATGATTTCATCAATAAGCTATACCCTCATCTGTACTGTCCTAGGGAAACAAATATGGCAGCTCCCACCCATATGTGACTACACTATGTAAAATATGACAGAGAAGAAATGTTCTGTACACACAATAAGCTATCCCCTCATACTGTACTGTCTAATGAACAATATGGCACTCCCACCCATAGTATAATAGTACAGAGAAGAATGTTCTGTACATACAATAACGATCACCTCATACTGTACTGTCTAAGAGAAACAATATGGCAGCTCCCACCCCTATGTTATAAATATACAGAGAAGTGAATTTCTGTACACACAATAATCTATACCCTCATACTGTCTGGTTAAAGAAACAATATGGCAAATCCCACCCATATGTATAATAATAATATACAGAGAAGGAATGTTCTGTACACACAATAAAGCTATACCCTCATACTGTACTGTCTAAGGGAACAATATGGCAGCTCCCACCCATGTAAAATATAAATATACAGAGAAGGAATGTTCTGTACACCAATAAGCTATACCCTCATACTGTACTGTCTAAGGGAAACAATATGGCAGCTCCCACCCATATGTATAAATATAAATATACAGTATGAGGGTATAGCTTATTGTATGTACAGAACATTCCTTCTCTGTATATTTATATTTATACATATGGGTGGAAGCTGCCATATTGTTTCCCTTAGACAGTACAGTATGAGGGTATAGCTTATTGTATGTACAGAACATTCCTTCTCTGTATATTTATATTTATACATATGGGTGGGAGCTGCCATATTGTTTCCCTTAGACAGTACAGTATGAGGGTATAGCTTATTGTGTGGACAGAACATTCCTTCTCTGTATATTTATATTATACATATGGGTGGGAGCTGCCATATTGTTTCCCTTAGACAGTACAGTATGAGGGTATAGCTTATTGTATGTACAGAACATTCCCTTTATTATGATGATAAACATAGCATATTGTACATGAGGCCCTGGAATGTCCATTGAATCTCCCATCATTTGGATGTACTAATGTGGACAGGTACGTCTCTGTTTTAAACCTCAGTTGGACCCAGTTCTATGTCTAGTTCTCTTTCTCTTGCTGTGAACCAGTTTTAATGGCCCCTGGATTGGAACAAGAACATTGGGAATCTCAGACTAATAGACCAGGAGTTACTTTGTTCTCACCTTGGCTTAGAAAGATGTTTGTGACGCACGGCTGCACCTGACAGGGGATTGATGGAAACCAGCATAGGATCCACCGCCAGTAGATTTGCTTCCTGGGCAGGTTCCTTTGAATTTCCATGACAGGGAAATATCATAGTGGGTGTGAGACAAGGTTAGTGAGAGAGAGGATAAAACACTGTTCGGTCTCTATAGACTAATGGGGATTGGTCAGAATCCCGGGATGGATTTTAACAACTGGTCATTTCCATATAGGGAAAATGTCTGTATAGTTTATTTATATAGCGCCACTTGGGTACACAGCGCTGTACATTATAACAATACAGATTATACAGTATGTATGTATATGTTTATTTATATAGTGCCACTTGGGTAACACAGCGCTGTACATTATAAACAATACAGATTATCAGTATGTATGTATATGTTTTTTTTATATACGCCACTTGGGGATCACAGCGCTGTACATTAAACAATACAGATTATACAGTAATATGTATATGTTTATTTATATATAGCGCCACTTGGGTACACAGTGCTGTACATTATAACAATACAGATTATACAGTATGTATGTATATGTTTATTTATATAGCGCCACTTGGGGACACAGCGCTGTACATTATAACAATACAGATTATACAGTATGTATGTATATGTTTATTTATATAGCGCCACTTGGGTACACGCGCTGTACATTCTATACAATACAGAATTATTTACAGATGTATGTATATGTTTTATTTATATACCGCCACTTGGGGACACAGTCTCTGTGAGATGTTATAACAATACAGTATTACAGTATGTATGTAGATGTTTATTGTACTTTATAGCGTCCATTGGGGTACACAGCGTTGTAACATTGTATAAACAATACAGATTCATAGGATTATAGTAATATGTTGTACTTTATTATAGCGCCCCTTGGGTACACAGCGCTGTAACATTATAACAATACAGATTATACAGTATGTATATGTTTTTTATATAGCGCCACTTGGGTACACAGCGCTGTCATTATAACAATACAGATTATACAGTATGAATGTATGTGTTTATTTATATAGTGCCACTTGGAACACACGCTGTAATTATAACAATACAGATTATACAGTATGTATGGTATGTTTATTTATATAGCGCCACTGGGTACAGCACTTTACAGTATAACAATACAGATTATACAGATGTATGTATATGTTTTATTTATATAGCCGCCACTTGGTAACAGCGCTGTACATTATAACAATACAGATTATACAGTATGTATATGTTATTTATATAGCGCCACTTGGCACAGCGCTGTCATTAATACACAATACATGGATTATACAATATTGTATGGTAATATGTTATTTAATAGCGCCTACTTGGGGACCCAGCTGCTGTACATTATACAATACAGATTATACAGTATGTATGTAGTGTTTATTTATATAGCGCCACTTGGGATACCCAGCGCTGTACAATTAGTAACAATCACAGATTATACAGTATGATGTATATGGCTTATTTATATAGCGCCACTTGGGATACACAGCGCTGTCCAATTATAACAATCCAGATTATACTTATGTATGTATATGTTTATTTTATAGCGCCACTTGGGTACCATCGCTGTACTTATAACATACATATTATACAGTATGTATGTATATGTTTATTTTATATAGCCCACTTGGGTCCACAGCGCTGTACATTATACAATACAGATTTATACAGTATGTATGTATAGTGTTTATTATATAGCGCCATCTGGGGACACAGCGCGTACATTATAACAATACAGATTATACGAGTATGTATGTATATGTTTTATTTTATATAGCGCCACTTGGGGACGACAGAGCGCTGTACATTATAACAATACGATTATACGTATGTTGTAATGTTTATTTTAATATAGCGCCACTTGGTACACAGGCTTGTACATTTATAACAATACAGATTTACAGTATGTATGTATATGTTTATTATATGCGCGCCACTTGGTACCCACGCGCGTACATTATAACAATACAGATTATACAGTATTATGTATATGTTTATTTATATACGCCACTTGGTCCCAGTCGCTGTACATTATAACGAATACATATTATACAGTATGTATGTATATGTTTATTTATATCGCGCCACTTGGGGACACAAGCGCTGTACTTATAACAATACAGATTATACAGTATTATGTATGTTTGATTTATAGTGCGCCACTTGGTACCCAGCGCTGTACATTATACAATACAGATTATACAGTATGTATGTATTGTTTATTTATATCGCGCCACTTGGGACACAGCGCTGTAACTTATAACAATACGATTATACAGTATGTATGTATATGTTATTTATATGCGCCACTTGGTACACACGCTGTACATTATAACAATACCGATTATACAGTATGTATGTATATGTTTATTATAGCGCCACTTGGGGAACACAGCGCTATACAATAACGAAATCCAATAAAGTCATACAAGGGGGATAAAGTACATAATATAAGTTTTCAGTCCATAAGATAGCTCTTTTCAGTATGGAGGACATGTATGGACTACATTCCCCTTTATATCATATCAGTATAACAGTCCCACAGCAATAACTATTTATTGCAGATAGCAGTCTGGCACTTAACAATATCAATAATAGTAACTAACTGTTAATATATTATAGATTGTGACACTATAGCAAGTACGGCACACGATGGTTGTTAGGAGTGTACCATACATGAAATCCTGGCAGGGAAGGGGTTAAGGTGGATTTGGTTTTAAATATTCGCACACGTTTATGGAAAATAGGATTTCACGCCGCTCTGCACAAACACCTCTGCTTCAATTATTATTGCACAGGAGCTTTATATACTCGTAAGCAAGAATAAAAGTCTTAAAAATGACATAGGTATTATAATGAACTGCATTATGGAGTGCAGCGCTGTGCTTTTAAATAGAGAGTTATAACGGAGCCCACTCAATCCTCTCCCATTTGTACAGAATGAAACGCGGCTTGACGGGGGGGGGGGGGGGGTCAGGCTCAAAATACAATCGCTGTTCTTTATTATAACAACTTGTCTAGAGAAAGAGGAAACGTGTTCACTGGCGCCTGTTTGAGGCAAAAATAAGTGTTTTCCAACTTGGGACAAAATGGGGCCCATTATCTGTAGCTTAAGCAGCCAATCAGAATCCTACACTGACATGTGGGTGAACTACTTACTCAGAATACAGACAGTGAGGAGAGGGGAATAACGTGTAAGATATATAACAGTATTACAGGTTCAGCACAAATATATAGGATTTCAATATTCTCTCAATTCAATGATTATAATCTGCCCATCCAGTGATCTCTCTGTGTATAAATAATGCTTTCAAAATACTGACTTCCAAGTGTGCGATTCCGGTGCGTTGTATTGTGGCCTTGACTTTAGGAACATTCCAAGTGGTGCTGTTTGTTCACATGTATTAATACATGCATAGATGAAGATAGATAAGATAGATAGATAGACAGACAGACAGACAGACAGACAGACACGAACAGACACAGACAGACAGACAGACAGACAGACAGACACGACAGACAGATAGACAGATGACAGATACACAGTAGACAGATAGACATAAGACAGACTACAGATAACAGATAGACAGATAGATAAGTATCGACTAGCTAGATACGATAAGACTGGATAGTAGATAGACATAGTATAGACGGTGATGATAGATAGATAGATAATTAGATAGATAGATAGATTAATAGATAGATAGATATATCGATAGATACATAGATACCATAGATAGATAGACAAATAGATAGATGATGATAGAATAGATAGATAGATAGATAGACAATAGATTAGATGAATAGACCCAGACAATAGATAGACATAACAGATAAGATAGATAGCTAGATAGATAGATAATAGATGCAGATCATATGAATACGATAGATAGATAGATAGATAAGAATAGAGATAGACTAGAAATAGACATAGATAGTAGATAGACAAAGCAAAGAATCAACAGACATACTAGATAGAAGATAGACTAGTATAGATAGACAAGTAGATAGATGATGATAGATAGATAGATAGACGATAGATAGATAGATAGATAATAGATAGATTAGATAAACGATAGATAGATAGAGATAGATAGATAACAATAGATAAGATAGATATGATAGATAGATAGATAACATATATAGATAGACGAGCTAGATAGACGACAGATTAGATAACATCTAGAAAGATAGTATATAATAGCTGAAAAAAAGAATATAGAAAGCAAGACAGACATAATAAGAGGACGATAGAAAAGAGAGACAAGAGATATGACAGACAGGCATATAGATATATAGATAGATAGATAATGATAGATAGATCATAGATAAGATTACAGACGAAGACAACTGTATGTAATAGATAGATACATTATCAATAGCCAAGACCTCTTTCCCTTGATCAGCTTGTTTTTAAACAGCTGATCGCTCATAGTATAAACATACACGCATCAGCTGTTTAAAGACGGACCGCCTAACTTGTGGAACTGAAACCGGAAGGAAGGAAGATACTTGGAGAGGGTCAGGGCCCGGCCTCCAATCTGCGGGAGGGGCTGGCCCCTGCAGGGTACCCTCGATAACATATAGACAGATATAAATAGTAAGATATCTAGACAATAGATAGAATAATGAAATATATATAGATAGATAGTGACTCAATAGATAGATAGAAGAATAGATAGATAGATGACAATAGATAGATAGCCCATAGATAGATCGATGATGCATAGATCGAGATGAAGAAGAATATATAGACAGTACGATATAGATAGATAGATAGACACTAGTAATAGATAGATAGAATAGAAATATAGATACTGATAGATGATAGTAGATAGATACACAAGTATACAACGCTTAAAGCAAGCACGCTCAGATACTTAACTACGAAATTTTAGATGTTAGCTAGACAATAGATCGATAGATAGATAGCTATAGACCCTGCATAGCAGAGATAACTAGATAGATCAAGATGATGAATATATTAGTATATGATAGATATCGAGTAGAGATAGCTCAACAGCATATGATAGATAGATAGAATAGGCAGATGCTAGAACGATATCATACAAAGATAGATATAATAGAAACATAGATAATAGACAGACAGATCAGAAGAAATAGATTCATATTAGACAAGATATAAAAAGTGATGAGACAGAAGAATACTAGACAGATTACATAAGATAAATATGAGCAAAACATACAGTATGAAGACAGACAGACAGACATACAGAGGCATCATTAAATAATATAAACAGTTTAGAAATAGACAGACAGACAAAAACAGATTACATAGACATGAAATAGACATGGATACAATCATTAAAGACATTAAAAGATACAGAACACAGACATACAGATTATATATTAAATAGACAGATATAAAATAGACAAGACATGACATACAGATTACAATATTAAATAGACACATTAAAATAAAGACAACTCGATATACATATTAAATTGACAGATCGAAAAAGATAAACAGACAGACAACATACAGAGATATATTAATAGACAGATATAAATAGAACGACATACTACAGATACATATTAAAAAGACTGTAAATAGAGCAGACCACCGATACATTGATACAATTATAAATAGAACATACAAATACCGACAACATACAGATTAATCGTATTAAATGACAGAATATAAAATAGACAGACGCAACTACAATTCATATTAAAACAGATAAAAATAGATAGCAGCATACAGATCTACATTTAAATAGACCAGATATAAAATAGATAGACAAATCAGATTAACGATATTAAATAGACAGATTAAAATAGACGCCAGACATAACATAAGATACCTAGTTAAACTACAAATCTAAAATAGATCAGACAGACATACAGATTACATATTAAATAGACAATATAAAATTAGATAGACAGACATACAAGCATTACAATTAATAGACACGGTAATATATACAGACAAGACCATGACAGATACATATTAATAAAAGATATAAATAGACAACAACATACAGATTACATATTAAATAGAAGAATAAATGTACAACATAAGCTATATTGTTAAGCCAGATATAAACAGACCGATACATTACAATAGATATAAAAAGCGACTACATCATAAAAGCTATGATGTAAATAGTGACAGCAGACAGACATAATACTTTCGCATAAAATAAGCAGAAGTTACATGTTCTAGACAGGTAAAATAGATGTACTGGGACAGACAGACACTGGCTGGCTGGGTGACTAGAATATAATAGGTGCCATTGTTTGAATTGATCTGATTGGCAGCCTATTTCTATAGTGTAAGTGATCTGTGAGACGTAATCACAATGGTGTATCCACGTGTAGAAATCTACGGAGCTTTTATCACCTACTCTGTCCGCTCTGGTGTTCTCTGGTGCTTCATAATCCTGGCCCTGCCCAGGTCCCTCATCTTCTCCTCTTCTGATCCCGATAATCTCTTCTTATAACCAGGCATCCTCCTAGGCCTCTGTGTGTTTCCAACTCAAACTTGTAATTACTGGGCTTGTGCCCTCTTTTTAACCAACAACTGGCCGATGCTTCCCTTGGTCCACGTTAAATGAAAGTCATCCACCATGATAACAAACAGAATGGCAAAAACAAGAGCTTGTCTCCTTGCAGATGCGCCTCTGTGATTTTGTGTTAATAAGATTGTTTGGTGCAAAGAGCATATGAAGCCAGAAACTATTTCAAGATTATACGTGTAAAACAATCTACAGACCTAACCACATTTACCCATTCGATTGTGATGTAATAACTTTACACTTTTTACTTCCTCTCTCTTCTTTAGTAAGTGGGAAAGTTATAACCTGAGCATGTACAAAGCTCACTGAGCTACAGGAAGGGTGGTACCTGCAAGGATTTCTTACTTGTGATCTTTGGATTGTTAGAAGGTTATACATTGATACATTGTTTAATAGAAGTGATCAGGCTGGTAACTAACCAAATCAGAGCTCCTTTCTAAGAATCTATTGGAAAAGAATCTGATTGGTTTAACTACCAATCAAGTCTTTCTGAAAGAATCTGATTGTATACTAACCAATCAGAGTCTTTCTGAAAGAATCTTTGTAATCGATTCCGTGGAGATTGGAAAGAATCTGATTTGTATACTAACCAATCAGGTCTTTCTGAAAAAATCGATTGTAATCAATTCCTGATTGGAAAAGAAATCTGTATTGGTATCTAACCAATCAGAGTCTTTCTGGAAAAAATCTTATTGTAACAAATCAGAATTGGATACGAATCAGATTCTTTCAAAAGGTTTTTAACTCGGATCCCAGACCATTTCCAGGACCCAGAACCATTAACAGTAATTACCGTTGCTATTTTACTTATATTTAGGACGATCTTTCAGATTTTTGCCTCCCTTTACTTTAATGTTTTTTTCGGGGGGGGGGGTTCGCAAATTTTTTGAGCGCCAGAAATATTCCACAGCGGCAAAAAGTGGGGGGGGAATTCTCTGCAGAGATTCCAAACCTGTGAATTTAATCTGCGTTCAACGGGCTCTATATGGGAATGTCTTTTAAATGGAACTCTTATTCACTTGAAGAAAATTCTATAATCCCTTAACAAAGCCCCAAGTTGAAAGTTGAGTTAGATTGTTTTTCATTTTACACTGTATTATATTGCTTCAGCTGCTGGAATTTAGTTTTTTCTTCACCATATTGTTGTCGTTCAGGTTTCTTCCCCAGATTAAAGAAACCCCTGATGGAACAGGTAATTTATATACCGGGTATTATATATGAACACAGACAAGGCCATTGCATCTTTTAGGGCTAATGGAACCATGAGATTGCTGTGTGCAAGCAATGAGATTTGTAGCTTTTTACTAATGCATGTTCGATAGCTGATTGGCTTTTTCCAGGGGTACAATCGGAGGCAGGGTTAGGCACCGATTGGGTGAACCAGTTGATGTCCCCCACTTTGGCGTCCAGATGGGAACCTGAAGTAAATATTTTCCACCTTGACCTGATCTTCGTTTCTCTTTGATAAACCGATCGTATTGTTTGTCACTCAGGAAACGATAGCTATTTATTGGAACCGCCGCAATATCCACCCTGGAGATTTTTGACTTTGCTTGCAACGACAGACCAACAATTACAGTAACCTCCCTGTCTACCAGAGCAAGTATCATTAATAATCAAATTTCTACTTAATAATGTCAGGGTGAGGTATGGCATCCCGTCTTTATACACCCTTTCTACATGAAACCGAATCCCGTCTTTATTACACCCCTCTTCTAATGATACCGAATCCCGTCTTTATTACACCCCTTTCTACCTGATCCTGATCCTTCCTTTATTACCACCCTCTTCTACATAATACCGAATTCCGCTTTATTACAACCCTCTTCTCATAATACCGAATTCCGTCTTTATTAGCCCCTCTTCTACATGATACGAATCCCGTCTTATTACACCTTTCTATCATGACTCACGAATCCCGTCTTTATTACACCCGCTTCTACTGATCCGATCCCTTCTTTATTACACCCTGCTGTCTACATAATCCGACGTCCGTCTTTATTACACCATTTCTCACATGATACCAACCTTCTTTAATTATTACCCTCTTCTACATAATACCGAATTTCCGTCTTTAATTACAACACCCTTTCTTCACATATCCGACATCCCGTCTTTATTCATACACACCTTTCTACTGATACCGAATCCCGTCTTTATTAACCCTTTCTACATGATTACCAGAACTCCCGTCTTATTACAACCCCTCTTCTGACATGATACCAATCCCGTCTTTATTACACACCTCTTCTACATGATACCGAAGCCCGTCTTTATTATCACCCTCTTCTACATGATACCGCAGCCCGTCTGTTTTTGATTACACCCTTCTACCTAGATACTGGAATCCCGTCTTTATTACAACCCTCTTCTACAGATACCGAATCCCGTCTTTTATACCCACTCTTCTACATAATCCGATGTCCCGTTCTTTATATACAACCCCTTCTACAGGATACCGAATCCCCGTCTTTATTACCCCTTTCTACATGATACCGAATCACCGTCTTTATTAACAGCACCCTCTTCTACATATCCGAATCCCGGCTTTATTACACCCTTTCTACATGATACCGAATCCCGTCTGTTATTACCCCCTCTTCTAGCACTATACCGAATCCCGTCTTTATTATATAAAAAACCCCCTTCTACATGATACCGAATTCCGTCTTTATTACACCTCTCTCTACATAAATCGAATTCCGTCTTTATTACAACCCTCTCTCACATAATACCGATTCCGTCTTTATTACAACCCCCTCTTCTACTGATTACCTGAATCCCAGTCTTATTACAACCCTTTCTACATGATGAACGAATTCCGTCTTATATACAAACCACTTCTACCTGATACCGATCCGGTCTTGATTACAACCTTTCCTACATGAGAACCGAAGTCACGTCTTTATAACAACCCTTCTACATGATACCGAATCCCGTCTTTATTTACACATCAAATACCTCTCTACATGAGACCGACTCCCGCTTTATACACCCCTTTCTACATGTACTCGATCCCTCTTTATTACAACCTCTTCTACATGATACCGAATCCCGTCTTTATTACACGCCTTTCTACACTGATACCGAATCCCTCTTTATTAACCCTTTCTACATGATACCGAAATCCCGTCTTTCTTACCCCTCTTCTACATGATACCGAATCCCGTCTTTATTACACCCTTTCTACATTATACCGAATCCTTCTTTATTACACCCTCCTTCTACATAATACCGAATTTCCGTCTTTTATTACACCCCTCTTTACATAATACCGAATTCCGTCTTATTACACCCTCTTCACATGATACCGAATCCCGTTCTTTATTACACCCTTTCTACATGCTACCGAATCCCGTCTTTATTACACCTCTTCTACATGATACCGAATCCCGTCTTTATTAACACCCTTCTTCTACATAATACCGAATTTCGTCTTTATTCCACCCTTTACATGATACCAGAATCCTGTCTTTAAAATTACACCCTCTCTACATAATACCAATTCGCGTCTTTATTACACCCTTTCTACATGATACCGAATCCCGTCTTTATTAACCTTTCTACATGATACCGAATTCCCGTCTTATTACCCCCTTTCTAACTGATACCGATCCCTTCTTTATTACAACCCTCTCTACCTGATACCTTGTTAACGAATCACTCTTTATTACACCCTCTTCTACATGATACGATCCCGTCTTTATTACACCCTCTTCTACATGATACCGAATCCCGTCTTTATTTACACCCTTTCTCCCTACATGATACTGACTCCCGTCTTATTACACCCTCTTCTACATGATCCCGAAACAAAATAATTAAAAAAAATTCCCGTCTTTATTACACCCTCTTCTACATAATACCGAATTCCGTCTTATTACACCCTTTCTACATGATACCGATCCCTTCTTTAATACCCCCTTTTCTACTGATACCGAATCCCGTCTTTATTAGCACCCTCTTCTACAGGATACCGAATCCGTCTTTCTTACACCCTTTTTACATGAACCGAGATCCCGTCTTTATTACACCCGCTCTACATGATACCGAATCCCGTCTTTATTACACACGTTTCTAACATATACCGAATTCCGTCTTTATTACACCCTCTTCTACATAAGACGATTCTTCCGCTCTTTTATTACACCTCTTCTACATAATACCGAATTCCTCTTATTACACCCTCTTCTACATGAGGGTTACGAATCCCGGTCTTATTACACCCTTTCTACATGATACCGATATCCGTCTTATTGAAACACCCTTTCTACATGATACGATCCCGTCTTTATTACACCCTTGCTACATGATACCAATGTCCCGTCTTTATTACACCTTTCTACATGATACCGAAATCCCGGCTTTATTCACCCTCTTCTACATGATAGCCCCGAATCCCCGTCTTTATTACACCTTCTACATGATACGAATCCCGTCTTAATTCACACCCTCTTCTACATGAATTCCCGAATCCGTCTTTATTACACCCTTTCTACATGATACCGACTCCCGTCTTTCTTACACCCTTTCCTACATGATACCGGGGGGGGAAGCCCGTCCTTTATTACACCCTTTCTACAGATACCCAGCCCGTCTTTATACACCCTTTCTACATGATCGATCCCGTCTTTAATTACACCTTTTTACCTGATACCGAATCCTGTCTTTATTACAACCCTTTCAACAAGAATCGAATCCTGTCTTTATTCACAGCCGTTTCTACTGATACCGAAAAAAAATTCCCGTCTTATTACACCCTTTCTACTGATATCGAATCCTGTCCTTTATTACACCCTTTCTCATGAGACCGAATCCCCGTCTTTATTACACCCTTTCTACATGAGACCAATCCCGCTTTAATTACCCCTTTCCTACATGAATATTCGAGATCCTGTCCTTTTATACACCCTTTCTACATGATACCGACTCCCGTCTTTATTACCCCTTTCTACATTATACCGAATCCGTCTTTATACACCCTTTCTACATGATACCGAATCCCGTCTTTATTCCAACCCTCTCTACATGATACCGAATCCCGTCTTTATTACACCCGTTCTACATGAACCGATTCCCGTCTTTATTACCCCTTTCTACATGATCCCGATCCCGTCTTTATTACACCCTTTGCTACATGATATCGAATCTCTGTCTTTATTACACCCTTTCTACATGATACCGAATCTGTCTTTATTACACCCTTTCTACCTGATAACCGAATCCTGTCTTTATACACCCTTTCTACATGATACCGAATCCTGTCCTTTATTAACACCCTTTCTACATGATACCGAATCCTGTCTTTATACACCCTTTCTACATGATACCGTAATCCTTTCTTATTATATAACCTTTCTCGTGATACGAATCCGGTCTTTATTACCCCTTTCTACATAGTACCGAATCCCGTCTTTATTACCCCTTTCTACATGATACCGAATCCTGTCTTATTACCCCTTTTCTACTGATACGACTCCTGTCTTATATACACCCTTTCTACATGATACCGAATCCTGTCTTTATTATACACCCTTCTATTTGGACCGAATCTCTGTCTTTATTACACCCTTTTCTACATGATTCCGATCCCGTCTTTATTCACCCTTTCTACATATACCGAATCCTGTCTTTATTACACCCTTTCTACATGATACCGAATCCGGTCTTTATTACACCCTTTTCTACATGAGACCGAATTCCTGTCCTTTATTCTATCCCTTCTATGTGATACCGAATCCGGTCCTTTATTACACACTTTCTACATGAGACCGAATCCCGTCTTTAGTACACCCTTTCTACATGATACCGAATCCCCTGTCTTATTACACCCTTTCTAATGGGACCGTCCTGTCCTTCATACAACCCTTTCTACATGATACCGAAACCCGTCTTTAGTACACCCTTTCTACATGTACCGAATCCCATCTTTTATTTTCACCCTTTCTACAATTAGTCGATCCGTCTTTATTACACCCTTTCTACATGATACCGAACCCGTCTTTATTACACCCTTTCTAACATTATACGACCTGTCTTTATTACACCCTTTCTTACATGTACCGAATCCTGTCTTTATTACACCCTTTCTACATGAACCGAATCCTTCGTTATTAATACCCCTTTCTATGTGATACCGAATCCGGTCTTTATTAACATATAACAATAATACAATAGAAAAAAAAAAACACAACAACCTTTCTACATGATACCGATCCCGTCTTTATTACACCCTTTCTACATGATACCGAATCCTGTCTTTATTACACCCTTTCTACATGATACCGAATCCGTCTTTATTACACCCTTTCTACATGAATACCGATCCCTCATTTATTACACCCTTTCTACATGATACCGAATCCCGTCTTTATTACCCCCTTTTTCTACATGATCACCGAATCCCGTCTTTATTACACCCTTTCTACTATCCGAATCCCTTCTTTATTACACCCTTTCTACATGTACCGACTCCTGTCTTTATTACACCCTTTCTCATGATACCGAATCCTGTCCTTTATTACACCCTTTCTACATGATACCGCATTCCCGTCTTTATTACAGCCCTTTCTACATGATACCGAATCCCGTCTTTATTACACCCTTTCTTACATGATCCGAATCCTGTCGTTATTAAATAAATAAAAAAAAAAAAATAACAATAAAAAAAAATAACCCAAAAAAATAAACAACGATTACAACAAAAAAAAAAAAAACCAATACACAAAAAACAAAAAACACCCTTTCTACATGATACCGAATCCCGTCTTTATTACACCCTTTTCTCATGAATACCGACCCTGTCCTTTATTACACCCTTTCTACATGAATCCCGAATCCTGTTCTTTATTACACCCTTCCTACTGATACCGAAATCCCGTCTTTAATTCCCCTTTCTACATGATACCGAATCCCGTCTTTATTACACCTTTCTACATGATACCGAATCCTGTCTTTAATTACACCCTTTGGCTACATGATACCGAATCCTTCTTTATTAACCCTTTCTACATGATACCCGAATCCCGTCTTTTATTACACCCTTTCTACATGATCCGAATCTGTCTTTATTACACCCTTTCTACATAGATACCGACTCCTGTTTTATTCCAAAACCCTTCTACATGATACCGAATCCTCTCTTTATTCAACCTTTCTACCTGTACCGAATCCCGTCTTTATTAACAACCCCCTTTTCTACATGATACCGAATCGTCTTTATACACCTTTCTAACTGATCCCGAATGCCTGTCTTATTTACCCCCTTTCTACATGATAACCCATCCGTTCTTTATTCCACCCTTTCTACATGATACCCCCAATCCTGTCTTTATTACACCCTTTCTACATGAATCGAATCCCGTCTTTATGATCACCTTTTACATGATACCGAATCCTGTCTTTAGAACACCCTTCTACATGATACCTAATCCTGTCTTATTACACCCTTTCTACATGATACCGAATCTTGTCTTGATTACACCCTTTTCTACATGATACAGCATCCCGTCTTTATTATATACCCTTTCTAATGATACCGAATCCTTCTTTATTACACCTTTCTACATGATACCGAACCCTCTTTACTTACACCCTTTCTATGTGATACCGAATGCTTCCTTTTTAATTTTTACACCCCGTCTATTTTGTCCAAAATCCTTTCTTATTACACGGCTCTATTATACGAATCCGTCTTTATTATACACCGTCTCTAATGGTAACGGATCCATTGTTCATGTAACCCAGTCCCCAGCAACATCACACTGTACCCAGTCCGGCACCATGTGCACACTGTACCCAGTCCGCCCATGCACACTGTCCCAGTCCCCGGCACCATGCAACCTGTACCCAGTCCCGCACCATGCCAACACTGGACCCCGTCCGTCACCATGCGCCACTGTACCCCGTCCCCAGCAGCCATGCACACTGTACCCCAGTCCGCAACATGACAAATGTGTACACCATCCCGGCACCATTGAACACTGTACCCACCCGGCAGCCATGCCAACTGTAACCCAGTCCCGGCAACCATGCACACGTACCCATTCCCTGCCCATGCACATTGTGGGCTGTACCCAGTCCCCGCACCATGGACAATGTACCCAGTCCCGGCACCCATGCACACCTTACCCGTCCCGTCACCAGCACCTGTACCCAGTCCCGGCACCATGGACATTAACCAGTCCCCGGCCTATGCACACTGTACCCAGTCCCCCTGCACCATGGACAACTATACCCAGTCCCTGCACCTGGACACTGTAGCAGTGCTGCAACCGATGCACCCTGTACCCAGTCCCGCACCATGCACACGTACCCAGTCCCCGCAACATTGACAATGTACCCAGCCCCGGCACCATGCACAACTGTACCATTCCCGGCCCATGGACACTGGACCCATCCCGGGCACCATGCAATGTACCCAGTCCCCGCACCATGCACACTGTACCGCCAGTCCCCGGCACCTGCACACTGTAACCCAGTCCCTGCCCATGCACACTGTACCCAGTCCCGGCAACTGACAATGTACCCCTTCCCTGCACCAGGCCACTGTACCCAGTCGGCACCATGTGACACGGTACCCAGTCCCCGGCACCATGGACAATGTACCATCCCGGCATCCATGCACCTGTCCCCAGTCCCGCACATGCACACTGTCCCATTCCGGCACCATGGGACACTGTACCCAGTCCCGGCACCATGGCACACTGGTACCCAGTCCCGGCACCGTGCACACTGTACCCAGTGCGCACCATGCACACTGTAACCAGTCCCGGCACATGGACACTGTCCCGTCCGCGGCACCATGCAACACTGTAACCCAGTCCCGGCACCATGTACACTGTAACCCAGTCCTGGCACCAGGCACACTGTAACCAGTCCCTGCACCATGCACACTGTAACCCAGTCCCGCACCATGCACACTGTACCCAGTCCCCGCGTCAACCATGCACATCTGTCCAGTCCCGGCACCATGCACACGTCCCAGTCCGCACCATGCACACTGACCCAGTCCCCACCATGCACACTGTAACCCAGTGCCGGCACCATGCACACTGTACCACAGTCCGGCACCATGGACCCTGTACCCATTCCCTGCACCATGGAAACTGTAACCCATTCCCCGGCACCATGCACACTGTACCCATTCCCTGCCCCATGGACACTGTACCCAGTTCCCGGCACCATGCACACTGTACCCGTCCCGGCACCATGCCACACTGTACCCAGTCCGCACCATGCACACTGTACCCGTCCCCGGCAACCAGCAACACTGTACCCAGTACAGCGGCACCAATGCACCTGTACCCAGTCCCGGCCCAGGGACATGTACCCAGTCCCGGCACCATGCACACTGTACCCCTGTCCCGGCACCATGCACACTGTACCCGAGTGCGCGGCACCCATGCACACTGTACCCATTCCCCGGCACCATGGACCTGTAACCCAGTCCCGGCCTCCATGGACCTGTACCCGTCCCGGCACCAGCACCTGTACCCAGTCCCGCACCATGGACAGACCCAGTCCTGGCACATGCACACTGTACCCAGTCCCGGCACCATTCACACTGTACCCAGTCCCCGGCAACCATGCACCCTGTACCCCGTCCCGGCACCATGCACACTGTAACCCAGTCCCGGCACATGCACCTGTACCCATCCCGCACATGGACACTGTACCCAGTCCCTGCACCATCACCCTGTACCCGTCCCGGCACCATGGACACTGTCCCATGCCCCGGCACCATGGACATGTCACCCATCCCGGCACCATGCACACTGTACCCAGTCCCTCACCATGGACATTCACTCTAAGGCAACAAATCCGATTATTAACTTCCCATGGAATTGTCTCCATTAGTTGGATTAAACATGGGGGGGGGAGTAATTCTACTAACTTTTTAATATTCACCAAAGAATTCGCACCTGCGGCTCACTCACACGCCCCCTGCCTCTCCCCTCCTCTGAGCCTGTGAGTCACATTCAGAACACTGGCAGGTAGGTTACAATATAGGAACTACATGTGATGATAGAAAGGGGAAGAGGGTTGAAGGTACAGAGAGGAATCTTCATTTATACAGCCAGCTGGGGACTGGGGAGAAATGAACCTCTTTCTGCTGTAGGAAGTCGGAACCATTGAATACAAGTCCTGGTCCATCCTCCTGCTATCCAGCTACACATGGACCCCCAGTGCCTTACACGTGCTTGTTTATAAGGGGCTCCATCTGGAGTTCCATGTCATCTCTTGGCTAAGAGAAAGGGAATTTTCTCTGATTTCGACAGATCACATAGGGTTCATAATAACTTTTGGCTCATTTGGTACAAGTCCAAGCGACTCATATGGTATCTTTGGGCATTAGCAGAATTGCAAATTTAGACACAAGTTCCATGATGAGAGACAGTCTCTAAGGGTCTGTCCTGGTCCGTGCTTTTTTACTCCTAAATGACCTACAAGTAACTAGTACGACCTTTGTGTTAACGCGATACTAACCGTGCAGGACCATGGGTCTCCGTGCAAGATCTCGCCACCTTACAACCGAGTCAATAGACTTGGGATCAGGCGACAGTGGAAAATGTCAAATAGATACATTAGGAAAACTAACATGGACAAATGGCAGCATGCCCCCCATATGTTAAATATACATGAGAAGGATGTTCTGTACCACATAACCTATACCGCCCTACTGTACTGTCTAGGGAAACAATATGGCAGCTCCCACCCCTATGTATAAATTATCATATACAGATAAGGAATGTTCTGTACACACATAAGCTATACCCTCATACTTGTACTGCTAAGGGAAACAATATGGCAAGCTCCCACCCATATGTTATAATATACAGAGAAGGAATGTTCCTGTACATCCAATAATCTTATACGCCTCATACGGTACTGTGCTAAGGGAAACAATAGGCAGTTCCCACCCATATGTATAATATACAGAAAGGTAATGTTCTGTACAACATAATCTATCCCCCTCATACTGTACTGTCTAAGGGAACAATATGGCAGCTCCCACCTATGTATAAATACTGTGTGCCCGTACCGACTTTCCATCCCCTGTCCCCTTGTGTCCGGTGGGGAATATAACAGTTATTCATAAAAGTTCTTATCATTTAAATGGTGCTATTTTGACCCCCACCCATCAGATCTTATTTACAAATTTGAAAGCCAACATCTGTTGGTTTGGGGCAAAATTAGCCACCATTTTTAAACAATACAGAACTTTATTGAATCTCCCTAAAAGTCTCTCGCTGGAACAGGAGGGATATTGACCTGCGCTGTGAACGTGTGTCCGTGGAGACACATCTCCATGGTTTAGCAGGTCCAGTGGGACATTATCGAGATGAATATGGAGATTGATGGGTGTATTTAGGTAGCACATATTGCACTTGTACACCCTTTAAATATTGCTGAGAAAGCCAGTTAGAGCTGGGTACGTAAAGACGGCCATCAGATTAATTTGCTACCTAAGCACATTTATTGCTTTTTATTCACATAAGCTCAACTATGTAAATGCCCTGCAGAAACGGACATATCTGCCCGAGATCCAACAGCAATTTTCGAATTCCTCCGTCACAAAAGAAGTTGGTTCAGTTTCAGGAGAATTATTAAGAAACACTAACTTGGAATTTTAAATATTCTCGATTTAAAAGGAGATCTGTATTGTTCAGCAACACACAGTTGTTTGCCACTCCTCCGCCTCCCTTTGTCAAGCTCCGCCCCACACCACAACAAGTCTGTCCATCATTTAGGCCCCTGGGCCAGATGGGGGTGTAGCAAAAAACCATACAATTTAGTTTCCAATGTGAAGCATGGTAAGCCAAAGAAAGAAGTAGCTGGATTGATTACTGGACTGTATATCCCGTCTGGACTGCAGTCATAAACAGAAAATCGCCGTCCACAGGGAAAATAAGTATTCCAACTTCTGTAATGTTCCTAAGGGGGTGAGGGCCTAGGAAGTTCAGTTCCTCACCCTGGGTACTATTTGGTTGTTGCACTGTGGAAGGAACACACATACACAAATGTAACTATTGATTGCCCGAGGTATACTGCCTCATGGTAGGAATACAAAAACCTTCCCAAGTGAAAAATAACTCAATATTCCTTTCCTATAGCCTGCTTTATGTTCTTTCACTTTATCCAATTGAGATACAAAATATCAATTCAACAGCTTCTAACTCTCCTAGTTGAACTTCACACACTGAGCATGTCTGTACCACCGGGTCAATTAAACAAGGTTTCCAGATTCAAACTGATGTATCTTTGGTTAGGGATTACCTAGAAAACAGTAATTAATACTCAATTTATCAGTACTTCTTTGGTATAAGAAGATAGCAATGTTGTAAAACTGGGGTACACAATGTTTGGACTGAAGGTTCGCTACTAGTGAGCAATTATCCATCTGATATGGAGAGGAATCAAGGGGCGTAACTACCAGGGGATTCAGCATGAGTTGACCACAGGGGTCCAGGAGCCAAGGGGGCCCCATCTTCCATACATTTTACTATGGCATATTTAGTCCTCCCTCCAGAAAATCCACTGTTTGATGAACACGATAGGGGCCCATCATAGTTTTGGCTGGGGGCCCAGTATTCCTCGTTACACCATGGAGGAATGTTTCTGTACACACCAAATACCTATACCCTCATACTGTACTGTCTAAGGGAAACACATGGCACCTTCCCACCCATATGTATAGGAAATACCGAGAAGGAATGTTCTGTACACACAATAACCCTAGTACCCTCATACTGTACTGTTCTAGGGAATATATGGCAGCTCCCCCCATAATGTTATAAATATACAAAAGGATGTTCTGTACATACAATAAGTTATACCGCAACTGTGTACTTTCTAAGGGAAACACTATGGCAGCTCCCACCACATATGTATAACTATAATATACAGAGAAGGAATGTTCTGTTACACAATAAGCGATACCCTCATCCGGTACTGTCTAAGGGAAACAATCTGGCAGCTTCCACCCTAATGTATAAATATACAGAGAATGAGATGTTCTGTACACACAATAACCCATACCCTCATCTGTACTGTCTAAGGGAAACAATATGGCAAGCTCCCACCCATATGTATATAAAGTACAGAGAAGTAAGGTTCTTGTACACACAACAAGCTATACCCTCATACTGACTGTCTAGGAAACAATCTGGCAGCTCCCACCCCATTGTATAAATATACAGAGACGATGAATGTTCTGTACATCCATAAGCCTATACCCTCAGACTACTGTCTAAGGGAACAATATGGCAGCGCCTCACCCCATGTATTAAAATATACAGAGAGGAATGTTCTGTACACACATAAGCTATACCTCACCTGTATAGACCAGATGCCCCCACCCATGTTATCGAACCCCCCCCCCCCCCTTGTACCACACCTAACCCATACTGTACTGTCTAAGGGACAACTATGGCAGCCCGCACCCATATGTATAACATATACAGGTAGAGGAAGGTCTGTTACAGCACAATAAGCTATACCCTCATACTGTAACTGTCAGGGAACACCACTATGGTCAGCTCAACATATGTATAAATATAACAGAGAAGGATGTTCTGTACACCACAAAAGCTATACCCATTATACTGTACGTGCTAGTGGAACAATATGAGCATCTCCACCCTAGTGTATAAATATAATTCAGAGAAGGATGTTCTGTACCAAACAATAAGCTATTACCCTCATAGTGACTGTCTAAGGGAAAAAATATGGCAGCTCCACCACCTATGTATAAATTATACAGAGAAGGAATGTTCTGTACAACACATAAGTACTACCCGCATCGTACTGTATAAGGGAAACAATATGCAGCTCCCACCCATTGTAATATAACTATACAGAGAAGGAAATGTTCTGTACACTACAATAAGCTATACCTCATACTGACTGTCTAAGGGAAAAATTATGGCAGCTCCCACCCATATGTATAAATATACAGATAAGAATGTTTCTGTTACTATATTCATCAATAAGCTATATCCCTCATACTGTACTGTCTAGGGAAACAATATGGCAGCTCCCCCCAATGTATAAATAAAATATACAGAGAAAGAATGTTCCTGTACACACAATAGCTATACCCATCATACTGTACTGTCTAAGGGAAACCAATATGGGCATCCTCCCACCCAATGTATAAATAGAACATTAAGGAGAAGAATGTTATGTACAACAATAAGCGATACCCTTCCTACTGTACTGTCTAAGAGAAAAATATGGAGCTCACACCCATATGAATAAATATACAGAGAAGGGAAGTTCTGTGTACACACACATAACTATACCCTTCATACTTTACTGGTCTAAGGAGAAACATATGGCAGTCCACCCCATATGTATACAAATAATAACAGAGACAAAGTTCTGTAAACACAATAAGCTATACCCTCATACTGTACTGTCTAAGGGGAACAATATGGCAAGCTTCCCACCCATAGTAAATAAAATATACAGCGAAGGAATGTTCTGTACACCAATAAGCTATACCCTCATACTGTACTGCTAAGGAACATCTGGCAGCTCCCACCCATATGTATAACATCTAAATATACAGAGTAACAGATAGATAGATAGATAGATAGATAGATAGATAGATAGATAGACGATAGATAGATAGATAGATAGATAGATAGACAATAGATAGATAGATAGATAGATAGACAATAGATAGATAGATAGACACACAGACAATAGATAGACATAACAGATAGATAGATAGATAGATAGATAGATAGATAGATAGATAGATAGATATCAGAGTTAGATAGATAGATAGATAGATAGATAGATAGATAGATAGATAGCAGAGTTAGATAGATAGACAGATAGATAGATAGATAGATAGATAGACAGACAGATAGATAGATAGATAGATATAATAGACAGATATAAAAGAGACAGATAGATAATATAATAGAAAGATATAAAATAGTTAGAAAGACATACAGATATATGACAGACAGACAGAAAGAAATACAGATTGCATATTAAATAGATATAAAACAGTTGTGATGGATAGACAGACAGACAGAAAGACAGATTACATATTAAATAGACATGTAAAATAGACAGACAGACAGACATACAGATTATATATTAAATAGACAGATATAAAATAGACAGACAGACATACAGATTACATATTAAATAGAGACAGACATACAGATTACATATTAAATAGACATGTAAAATAGATAGACAGACATACAGATACCATCTTAAATAGACAGATATAAAATAGACAGACAAACATACAGATTACGTATTAAATAGACAGATATAAAATAGACAGACAGACATACATACAGATTACATATTAAACACAGATATAAAATAGATAGACAGACATACAGATTACATATTAAATAGACAGATATAAAATAGACAGACAGACATACAGATTACATATTAAATAGACAGATATAAAATAGATAGACAGACATACAGATTACATATTAAATAGAGACAGACATACAGATTACATATTAAATAGACATGTAAAATAGATAGCCAGACAGGCAGACATACAGATTACATATTAAATAAACAGATATAAAATAGACAGACAGACATACAGATTACATATTAAATAGCCGCCAACATGGACAATGTACCCAGTCCGGCACAATGCCACACCTTACCCAGTCACGGCAACATGCACACTGTACCCCAGTCACCGGGCAACAGGGGCATTAACCAGTTCCGGCATATGACACGTACCAGTCACGGCACCATGACACTTACCCAGTCCCGGCACCATGGCACACGTAGCAGTGCTGGCACCATGCACACTGTACCCAGCCCGGCACCATGCACACTGTACCCAGTCCCGGCAACATGGACAATGTACCCAGTCCCGGCACATGCACACTGTACCCCGTCCCGCACCATGGACACTGTACCCAGTCCCGGCCCCATGGACAATGTACCCAGTCCCTGCACCATGCACACTGTACCCTTCCCGGCACCATGCACACTGTACCAGTCCCGGCACCATGGGCCACTGTACCCAGTCCCGGCAACATGGACAAGTTACCCAGTCCCTGGCACCATGCACACTGTACCAGTCCCCCGGCACATGGACACTGTACCCAGTCGCCCCCGGCACCATGGCAATGTACCCAGTCCCGGCACCATGCACCAGTACCCAGTCCCGGCACCATGCACCTGTACCCCCAGTCCCGGCACCATGGACAACTGTACCCCAGTCCCGGCACCATGCACACTGTACCCATCCCGGCACCGTGCACACTGTACCCAGTGCCGGGGACATGCACACGCTATACCCAGTCCCCGGCACCATGGACACTGTACCATGTCCCGGCCACCATGCACACTGTACCAGTCCCGGCACCATGGACAACTGTACCCAGTCCGGCACCATGCACACTGTACCCAGTCCCCGGCACCATGCACACTGTACCAAGTCCCGGCACCATGCACACTGTACCCAGTCCGGCACCATGCACACTGTACAGTCCCGCCAACCATGCACACTGTACCCAGTCCCGGCACCATGCACACTGTACCCAGTCCGCACCATGCACACTGTTACCAGGTGCCGGCACCATGCACACTGTACCCAGTTCCCGGCGCACAGTCCCGGCAATTGTACCCCAGTCCGGCACCATGGCACTGTACCCCAGTCCCGGCACCATGCACACTGTACCCAGTCCCGCACCATGGACCACTGTACCCAGTCCCGGCACCATGACTCACTGTACCCAGTCCCGGCACCATGCACCACTTACACAGTACCGGCACCATGCACACTGTACCCAGTCCCGGCACCATGCACACTTTACCCAGTACCGGCACCATGCACACTGTACCCAGTCCGGCACATGGACACTGTACCCAGTCCCGGACCATCACCTGTCACTGTCCGGCCCATGCCACTGTATCCCGTGCCGGCACCATGCCCCCCATGTCCGTCCGGCACCATGGACCAACTGTACCCAGTCCCGGCACCCATGGCACACTGTACCCAGTCCCGGCACCATGCACACTTGTACCCAGTCCCGGCACCAGACACGTACCAGTCCTGGCCACCATGCACACTGTACCCAGTCCCGGCACATGCACACTGTACCCAGTCCCGTCCCTGGCACCATGCACACTGTAACCCAGTCGGCACCATGCACACTGTACCCAGTCCCCCCGGCACCATGACACTGTACCCAGTCCCGGCACCATGGACACTGTACCCAGCCCGGCGCACCATGCACACTGTACCCAGTCCCGGCACACCATGGACACTGGGTTAGAGGAAAATAAATCTACCCAGGACCGTAAGACCGCTCTAGGTACTCTGCTAAAAACCCTCCTGTCACCATCTCTTACCACAGCCCCTTACAAGTGGGGCCACCTACTGACGTGCTATTAATATATACTACCTACAGTACGGACAGGGTATGGCTGGAATACACAGATAATAGTGCAAGATGTTATAGTTTATTTTAATATAATGTACAGTTATAGGTTATATACAGAATATAATGTACAGTAATAGGTTATATACAGAATAATGTTACAGTTATAGGTTATAACAGAATATAATGTACAGTATAGGTTATTACAGATATAATGTACAGTATAGGTTATATACAGAAATAATGTACAGTTATAGGTTATATACAGAATATAATGTACAGTTATAGGTGATATACAGAGTATAATGTACGTATAGGTTAATACAGAATTATATGTACAGTTATAGGTATATACGAATTATAATGTACAGATAGGTTATATACAGAATATAATGTACAGTTATAGTATATACCGAATATAATGCACAGTTATAGGTTATATACAGAATATAAGTACAGTATAGGTTATAAATATAATGTACGTATAGGTATAACAGAATATAATGTACAGTTATAGGTTATATACAGAATAAAATGTACAGTTATAGTGATATACAGAATAGAATGTACAGTTATAGGTTATATAAGAATATAATGCACAGTTATAGGTATATACAGAATATAAGCACATTATAGGTTATATACAGAATTAATGTACAGTTATAGGTTATATACAGAATATAATGTATAGTTATAGGTTATATACAGAATATAATGTACAGTTATAGGTTATATACAGAATATAATGTACAGTTATAGGTTATATACAGAATATAATGTACAGTTATAGGTTATATAACAGAATATAAGACCAGTTATAGGTATATACAGAATATAATGACAGTATAGGTTATATAAGATATAATGCACAGTTATAGGTTATATACAGAATATAATGCACAGTTATAGGTTATATACAGAATATAATGCACAGTTATAGGTTATATACAGAATATAATGTACAGTTATAGGTTATTAGAATATAATGCACAGTTATAGGTTAATACAGAATATAATGCACAGTTATAGGTTATATACAGAATATAATGCACAGTTATAGGTTATATACAGAATATAATGCACAGTTATAGGTTATATACAGAATATAAGAGTAAGTTAGATTACAGATATAATGTACAGTTATAGGTGATAACAGAAATATAATGCACAGTTATAGGTTATTACAGAATATAATGTACAGTTATGGTTATATCAGAATATAATGTACAGTTATAGGTATATACAGAATTAATAATTTAGGTTATATAGAATATAAGTACAGGTATAGGTTATATACAGAATATAATGTACAGTATAGGTTATATACGAATAATGTACAGTTATAGGTATATACAGGAATATAATGTACAGTTATAGGTTATATACAAATAAAAATGTACAGTTATAGGTATATACAGATATAATGACAAGTAATAGGTTATATAACAGATTATAATATGCAGTTATAGGTTATATACAGAATATAATGCACAGTTATAGGTTATATACAGAATATATGTACAGTATAGGTTATATACAAAAATAAATGTACAGTTAAGGTATATACAGAATATAATGACAGTATAGGTTATATACAGAAATAATTATTTTAGTTATAGGTTATATACAGAATATAATGTACAGTTATAGGTTTACAGAATATAATATAGTATAGGTGAATACGATATAATGTACAGTTATAGGTTATATCAGATATATGTACAGTACTAGGTTATATACAAAATAATGTCAGTTATAGGTTATATACAGAATATTAATGTACAGTTATAGGTTATATACAAATAAATATGACAGTTATAGGTTAATACAGAATATAATGCACAGTTATAGGTTATATACAGAATATAATGACACAGTTATAGGTTATATACAGAATATAATGCACAGTTAGTTTATACAGATATAATTCAGTTTAGGTTATATACAGAATATAATTGTACAGTTATAGGTTATATACAGAATATAATGTACAGTTATAGGTTATATACAGATATAATGTACAGTTATAGGTAATACAGATATATAATGTACAGTTATAGGTTAATACAGAATATAATGTACAGTTATAGGTTATATACAGAATATAAGTACAAGTTATAGGTTATATACCAATATAATGTCAGTATAGGTTATATAGGGATATTAAGTATATTATAGGTTATATAGGGAATATAATGTTAGTTATAGGTTATATACGAATAAATAATAGTAGTTATAGGTTATATAATGAATTATAATATATAGTTATAGTTATATACAGAATATAATGTACAGTTATAGGTTATAGAATATAATGTACAGTATAGGTTATATACAGAATATAATGTACAGTTATAGGTTATATACAGAATATAATGTACAGTTATAGTTTATATACAGAATATAATGTACAGTTATAGTTATATACAGAATATAATGTACAGTTATAGGTTATATACAGAATATAATGTACAGTTATAGTTATATACAGAATATAATGTACAGTTATAGTTATATACAGAATATAATGTACAGTTATAGTTTATATACAGAATATAATGTACAGTTATAGTTATATACAGAATATAATGAATAGTTATAGGTTAAATACAGAATATAATGTATAGTTATAGGTTATATACAGAATATAATGTATAGTTATACGTTATATATAGAATATAATGTATGTATAGGTATTACAGAATATAATGTACAGTATAGGTTATTACAGAAATAATGTACAGTTATAGTTATATACAGAACATAATGTACAGTTATAGGTTATATACAGAATATATGTACAGAATAGGTTATTACAGATATAATGTAAGTTATAGGTATATACAGAATATAATGTACAGTTATAGGTTATATACAGAGTATAATGTATAGTTATAGGTTATATAGGGAATATAATGTATAGTTATAGGTTATATAGGGAATATAATGTATAGTTATAGGTTATATACTGAATATAATATATAGTTATAGTTATATACAGAATATAATGTATAGTTATAGGTTATATAGGGAATATAATGTACGGTTACAGTTATATACAGAATATAATGTATAGGTATAGTTATATACAGAATATAATGTTTAGTTATAGGTTATATACAGAATATATAGTTATAGGTTATTTACAAAATATAATGTATAGTTATAGGTTATATACTGTATATAATATATAGTTATAGGTTATATACTGTATATAATAGATTATATAGGTTACCGGTATACGTGTATATAGTATATAACTGAAAATAGTATAGGTTATACAAGTATTATAATAAAGATTAATAGGTTGTATACATTATACAATATATAGTTAAGGTTATATACAGGTATAATAGATAGTAAAATGTTGATATACATAAATATAGTATATTGTGTTCTAGGTTACATACTATACATATATTAAAGGTCATCACACTGACAAAACAAAGAAATAAAGAAATTGTTGCAATCACACCACTGTGTTGTGTGTGTAATTCAGAACGGAGAGGACACAGTTTTCTTGATCAAGACTCCTGTTGAAATCTGACAAATTGTAAATAAATACAGGAACTAAAATTGTGTCATGTTTTGTAAGCTCAATTAGCAATACACTCCTACTGTACTGTCTATGGGAATCACTATGGCAGCTCCCATCCATATGTATAAATATACAGAGAAGGAATGTTCTGTACATCATATAAGCATCCCTCATATGACGGTCTAGGGAAACAATATGGAAGCTCCCCAACCCATATGTATACATATATAATAACAGAGAAGAATGTTCTGTGACACACAATAAGCTATACCCTCATACTGTACTGTCTAAGGGAAACACTATGGCAGCTCCCACCATATGTATAAATATAAATATAAATATACAGAGAGGAATGTCTGTACACACAATAAGCTATACCCCCTTTTACTATACTGTCTAAGGGAAACCTATGGCAGCTTCCACCCATGTATAAATAAAATATACAGAGAAGGAATGTTCTGTACACACAATAAGCTATACCTCATATGTTACTGTCTAAGGGAAACACTATGGCAGCTCCCACCCATATGTATATATAATAAATTACAGAGAAGGAATGTTCTGTACATACAATAAGCTATACCCTCATACTGTATCTGTCTAAGGGAAACACTATGGCAGCTCCACCCATATGTATAAATATACAGAGAAGGAATGGTCTGTACAACAATAAGCTATACCTCATACGTGTACTGTCTAAGGGAAACACTAGGCACTCCACCCATATGTATAAAATACAAGAAGGAATGTTCTGTACATACACAATAAGTATACCCTCATACTGTACTGTCTAAGGGAAACATATGGCAGCTCCCACCCATATGTATAATAAATATACAGAGAAGGAATGTTCTGTACACACAATAAGCTATACCCTCATACTGTACTGTCTAAGGGAAACACTATGGCAGCTCCCACCCATATGTATAAATATAAATACAGAGAAGAATGTTCTGTACATACAATAAGCTCTACCCTCATACTGTACTGTCTAAGGGAAACACTATGGCAGCTCCCACCCATATGTATAAAATACAGAGAAGGAATGTTCTGTACATACAATAAGCTATACCCTCATACTGTACTGTCTAAGGGAAACACTATGGCATCTCCCACCATATGTATAAATATACAGAGAAGGAATGTTCTGTAACACAATAAGCTATACCCTCATACTGTACTGTCTAAGGGAAACTATGGCAGCTCCCACCCATATGTTTAAATAATAATATACAGAGAAGGAATTTTTCTGACATAAAAATAAGCTATACCCTCATACTGTACTGTCTAAGGGAAACAATATGGCAGCTCCCACCCATATATGTATTAATATAAATATACAGAGAAGGAATGTTCTGTACATACAATAAGCTATATGCTCATACTGTACTGTCTAAGGGAAACAATATGGCAGCTCTCACCCATATGTATAAATATAAATATACAGAGAAGGAATGTCTGTACATACAATAAGCTAACCCTATACTGTACTGTCTTAAGGGAAACTAATGAGCTCCCACCCAAGTATTAAATTATACGAGAAGGAATGTTCTGTACATACAATAAGCTATACCTCATACTGTACTGTCTAAGGGAAACAATATGGCAGCTCCCACCCATATGATAAATATACAGAGAAGAATGTTCTGTACATACAATAAGCTATACCTCATACTGTACTGTCTAAGGGAAACAATATGGCAGCTCCCACCCATATGTATAATATAAATATACAGAGCGGAATGTTCTCTACACACAATAAGCTATACCCTATACTGTACTGTCTAAGGGAAACAATATGGCAGCTCCCACCCATATGAAAATATACAGAGAAGGAATGTTCTGTACACACAATAAGCTCTACCCTCATACGTACTGTCTAAGGAAACAATATGGCATCTCCCACCCTATGTATAAATAAATATACAGAGAAGGAATGTTCTGTACAACAATAAGCATACCTTCAACTGTACTGTCTAAGGGAAACAATATGGCAGCTCCCACCCATATGTATAAATATACAGAGAAGGAATGTTCTGTAATACACATAACTATAACCTCCATACTGTACTGTCTAAGGGAAACAATTGGCAGCTCCCACCCATATGTATAAAATATACAGAGAAGGAATGTTCTGTACACACAAAGCTATACCCTCATACTGTACTGTCTAAGGGAAACATATGGCACTCCCACCCATAGTGTATAAATATAAGAGAAGGAATGTTCTGTACATACAATAAGCTATACCCTCATCTGTACTGTCTAAGGAAACATATGGCAGCTCCCCCATATGTTAATATACAGAGAAGGAATGTTCTGTACAAACAATAAGCTATACCCTCATACTGTACGTCTAAGGGAAAACTATGGCAGCTCCCACCCATATGATAAATATACAGAGAAGGAATGTTTTACATAAAATAAGCTATACCCTCATAGTGACTGTCTAAGGGAACAACTATGGAGCTCCCACCCATATGTATAAATAAATATACAGGAAGGAAGTTCTGTACACACATAAGCTATACCCTCATATGTACTGTCTAAGGGAACACTATGGCATCTCCCCACATATGATAATATAATATACAGAGAAGGAATGTTCTGTACATACAATAAGCTATACCCTCATACTGTACGTCTAAGGGAAACACTATGGCAGCTCCCCACCCATAGTATAATATACAGAGAAGGAATGTCTGTACATACAATAAGCTATACCTATATGTACTGTTAAGGGAAAACTATGGCAGCTCCACCCATATGTATAAATATACGGAAGGAATTTCTGTACATAAATAAGCTATACCCTCTACTGTAATGGCTAAGGGAAACAATATGGCAGTCCCTCCCAATTTAATATAAATACGAAAGGAAGTTTGTACATACAAAGCTAACCATCATACGTCAGCTAGGGAAACACATGGCAGCTCCCACCCATATGTTAAATATACAGAGAAGGAATGTTCGTACATAAATAAGCTATACCCTCATACTGTACGTCTAAGAAATACTATGGCATATAGTGGTTAAATATGACAATCAATGTGAAATCCAGGATTGAGATCCATTCAGATATCACATAGTTGATAGGGGCCCTCTGTGCACTATTTAGGGCCCGTCCCCCAGCGTCTCAGGCCACGGACGAATCGTTTTCCTTCTTTTTAAGTAGAACAAAGGCCACTTGCTATGAACTAAACCCCCTGACTACAACAGCCGATACAAGGCTCAGTAATCCAACCCTAACATCCTAATTCCCAATGGAGGAATTTAGTTAAATCTCACAGACGGAACATTTAACCAATTAGAGACCGGCGCAGTAAAGAGGCTCTTGTACAAATGCATAGCGGATTAAAGTTGCAGATAGCGTCTTCATTTCCATAAGCAGCTTGTCCTGATATCAGAGGGAAACCAGTAGGAAGGGCTAGTTAAAACAGATAATGCAACCTGTTGCTACTTCCCCTTACACCCCCCCAAAGGTGGAAGAAAGAAATGTATCCATGGAATCTCTGGTTCAAACTAATGAGACGATGAAATTTATGATAAAATATCAAAACGTTGCCCGAGAGAATCAAGCTCCTTCCTGACGCCTTTCATCGCTGTGTTTACCGCCACTGTCAGTCATGGCGTGCCGACAAGTTTTCCGCAAATTGCGAGGCTAAGTTTACCGGAAATCTACACACTATTTTGTTTCAAGCTCCACCCACTTCAGTCTGGATTTTAACCAAGGGAAAAAGTGCTTGTTGTAGATCGGGTCTTTCTATTCGCTAGGCCCTGGACCAGAAAGAGGGCGCTGGAGCAACAACCATGTGTTTTTTTACTTTTTATTTCTATATTATTACCCCGACTGTATTTTATGCTGCACAGGGAACCACAAAAATAAAATAAACGATCGGGCATCTCGCTGTAATATCAATAAAATTATACATTTGGTAGATAAAGCCCAGAACCTCATTTAGCCCAGCAGTTCCAGAACGTCTTAAGGTCGGAATACAATAAACCCCACAATTCCATGGGTGACATTCTAGGCTCTCTACTTTCATCAAGATACTCTAATAGCTCAAACTGGGCGTTCCAGAGGGATGATGGGAATTGTAGCCTCCTTCCAAGCTGCAGGTGATAGAATGTTAATTAACACAATAAAATAATGTTCCATTCCTTCAATTTAAAGCCCATTAACACAAGGTTTTTCCATCCCAACCAAAGATGCCCACGTAGCGTGGTACCAATACTGCCAGACCATTAAACACAATACCATCTGTTTACAAATCGATACAATGTATCCGTGTCAGATATAAGATACAGGAGATACAAGGTATCAATTCCACTGAACATGCACATTCTACCAATTGATACATTGTATTTCCGTATCTTGCCATTTGCATTCTTCATTGTTGAAGATCTGTGATTGTAGTTATCATGGATGTGAAACTACAACTCCCAGGGGCCTCAAGTGGCCTCTCCAGCTGACAATGCACCTAAAAGTCAATTGCATAGCTAAGAGAGAAACAGGATAGGAAGGTGACTGCATCCCCCCAGACAAGCTGTTGCTATAACAAAATTTGACATCAACTTCAAGGATAGGAAATTTCCTTGAAAGCCCTTTGCCCTTAAAGTAAACTTATGATTCACATTACTGTTCCCATTTATAGAGCCTCCCGAATCTGGGCCATGGCAAGAGAGAGGGGAGAAAAGGGCCTGAGTTCGGCAAAAAGCTGGGTACACACGATAGATATTTCGGTCCGATCGACCGATAGTTCGTGTATCGGGACCGAAATTATCGAATCCGAATGTGCCCATGTCCGATCGACCGTTCGTCCGAATCGGACGATCTGACAGGGGGAAAACCTCGTCCGAGTCGTGCGGTCCTCTATGAACGCACGATCGGTCGGGGTACTATCGGACGCGGCTGCTTTTTGCCGCAACCGACAGTCCCTTCCTCCTGGCCGACCGTTCGAAAGACGAACGGTTCGGTCAGGAGGTAAAAGCACTAGGTGTGTTCAGCTTGCTGAAATGTTCAATGTTCCCGATTATTTGTTGTTACTTGTAACTTTCTAGATTGTAAGCTCTTCAGGGCAGGGACCCTCTTTCCTCAAATTGTCAAGCACCACCTCACTTATTTTATATATAGACACCAAGTGACCCTCTATAAACCATATACATATGTATAATCTGTATTGTATAAGATACGCGCTGTGTACCCAAGTGGCGCTATATAAACATATACTATATACTGCATAATCTGTATTGTTATAAGGTACAGCGCCGTGTACCCAAGTGGCGCTATATAAATAAACATTAAATACATACTTGTATAATCTGTTGTTGATATGTACAGGCCGTTACCCAAGTGGCGCTATATAAACATATACATACTACTGTTATCTGTATTGTTATATGTACAGCGCTGTGTCCCCAAGTGGCGCTATATAACATAAACAATAGTACATACATACTGTATAATCTGTATTGTTATAATGTACACGCGCTGTGTACCCAAGTGGCGCTATATAAATAAACATAATAATACGTATAATCTGTATTGTTATAATGTACAGCGCTGTGTCCCCAAGTGGCGCTATATAAATAAACATATACATACAAATGTATAACCTGTATTGTTATAATGTACAAGCGTGTGTACCCAAGTGGCGCTATATAAATAAACATATACATACATACTGTATAATCTTATTGTTATAATGTACAGCGCGTGTACCCAAGTGCGGAATATAATAAACATATACATACATACTGTATAATCTGTATTGTTATAATGTACAGCGCTGTGTACCCAAGTGGCGCTATATAAATAACATATACATACATACTGTATAATCTGTATTGTTATAATTACAGCGCTGTGTACCCAAGTGGCGCTATATAAATAAACTAGTACATACATACTGTATAATCTGTATTGTTATAAATGTACAGCGCTGTTGTCCCCAAGTGGCGCTATATAATAAACATATACATACCATCATGTGATAATCTGTAGCTGTTAGAATCGTACAGCGCTGTGTACCCAATTGGCGCTATAGAAATAACACTATACATACATACTGTAATAATTCTGTATGTTTATAATGTACAGCGCTGTGTACCCAAGCTGGCGGCAATATAAATAAACGATACAGTACATACTGATAATCTGTATTGTTAATTAGTTACAGTCGCTGTGTACCCAAGTGGCGCTATGATAAATACACATATGACTCTGACTGTATAATTTGTATTTGTAGAATGTAACAGCGGCCGTGTACCCAAGTGGCGCTATATAAAACATATACATACATACTGTTAATCTGTATTGTTATAAATGTACTCGCGTTGTACCCAAGTGGCGCTATCTAAATAACATATACTCATACTGTATAATCTGTATTGTTATAATGTTACGCCTGTGTCCCCAGTGGCGTATATTAAATAAACATATACAATCATACTGTATACTCTTTTGTTATAATGTACAGCGCTGTGTCCACCAGTGGCGCGTATATAAATAAACATTATACATACATACTGTATATCGTATTGTTATAATGTACGCGCTGGTCCCCAAGTGGCGCTATATAAATACACATATACATACGACTGTAATATCTGTATTGTTTATGTGTACAGCGTCTGTTCCCCAAGTGGCGCTATATATAAACATATACATAATACACCCTGTATACATCGGTATTGTTTTATAGGTGACAGCGCTGTGTACCCAGTGGTGCTATAATAATAAAAACATATACATACATACTGTATAATCTGTATTTGTTATAAATGCTACAGACGCTGCGTACCAAGGCGCTATCTAAATTACCATATCATACATTACTGCATAATCGGTATTGTTATAATGTACAGCGCTGCGTCCCCAAGTGGCGTAGATAAATAAACATTACATACATACTGTTATATCTTCTTGTTATCATGTACACAGCTGTGGTCCCCAAGTGGCGCTATATAATAAACTACATACATACTGTATAATCTTATTGTTATTAAGCTGTGTCCCCAAGGGCCGCTATATAATAAACATATACCATACATACTGTAAATCTGTATTGTGTAATGTCAGCGTCTGTGTACCAGTGGCGTCTATATAAATTAACATATACATAATACTGTATAATCTGTATTGTTATAAAATGTACAGCGCTGCGGTCCCCAAGTGGCGCTATTAAATAAACATATACCTTAACTACTGGCACTTTGTTAGACTGTAGGAATAAAAACCAAAGAAAAAAGGTTAGAAGGAAAAATAAACTCTACCCAGGACCAGTAAGACCGCTCTAGGCTACTCTGCTAAAAACCCTCCTGTCACCATCTCTTACCAACAGCCCCTTACAAGTGGGGCCACCTACTGACGTGCTATTAATATAACTACCTACAGTACCGGACAGGGTATGGCTGGAATACACAGATAATAGTGCAAGATGTTATAGTTTATTTTAATATAATGTACAGTTATAGGTTATATACAGAATATAATGTACAGTAATAGGTTATATACAGAATATAATGTACAGTTATAGGTTATATACAGACATATGGGTGGAGCTGCCATATTGTTTCCCTTAACAGTACAGTATGAGGGTAATCTTTTTGTGTGTACAGCACATTCCTTTCTCTGTATATTTATACTAATGGGTGGGAGCTGCCATATGTTTTTCCTCCCTTAGACAGTACAGGTATGCGGGTATAGCTTATTGTAATTTACAAACAGTCCTTCTCTGTATATGTTATACATATGGTGGGAGCTGCCATAGTGTTTCCCGGAGACAGTACATATGAGGGCATGACGCCCAGTGTCTGATGATGTGAGGGTACAGAAAACCCCCAGGCCCCCCCCCCCACTCGCGATATGTAGTGTGGGGGGAGCTGCCATATGTCAATTGACAGTAACAGTATGAGGGGGTGCAGGGGGGGGGTGGGCGGGGAGTGATTGTGTGGTGAAGACCAGCGCTGTCAGCTGTATAATTTAGACATAGAGCTCGGGGTGTGTGTGACCCCTGATGGCTGGTTCCCGTAGACAGGACATATGAGGGTATAGCTTATTGTGTGTACAGAACATTCCTTCTCTGTAGATTAACATCTGGGTGGGAGCTGCCATATTGTTTCCCTTAAGACGTACAGTATGAGGGTATAGCTTATTGTGGTGTACAGAACTTCCTTCTCTGTATCTTTATATATATGGGTGGGGATTTTTTTATTCATAAAACACTTACAAAATTACATTCAAAATATTATCAACACAATTTCAATACAGAATACCATTCAATTTAATCTACAGACGTTAATGGTGCAGAATCTCATTTGTTTTTTTCTACTTCCCTCGCCGTCCTCTCACTCTACTCGCTGTGCCCTTCTCCATCCTCGCTTATCTTATCCGTGACCCCGGTGACCTTCTGCTTGGGGGGGGAGGGGCGGACGATCAAAGGCCTTACTCAACACGCATCGAGCCCGAACGAGCTCAGGGGCCTGCTGTGTGGCGTCGGCGGTTGTGGGACATGTGCTGTCCGGTGGCTAAAGTATTATAGTTCAGTCGAACATGTCACAAGTCTATAGGCAGTTGGCATGTTTGGTGTCGTAAAAAAAAAAGGGAAAGAGTGCAATCAGTAAAGCTAGTAAAGGATGGGAGAGAAAAAAGAAAAAATCAAGACAAAAATAGGGGAGAGGTAGAAGATAAGAAACGAATAAAGAAAATGATAGAAGCCTAGAGGAATATGACAAGATGGCCACCTGGGATAGAGTACCTAGGGGCCGGGGAAAAAAAGGTAGGTGGAGGATTTAAAGAAGTGGTATACTGGGAACAAATGCACATAAACCTCATTGTCTCCCCCAGTATGGACCACTGATCTGAACTCATCTGCTCCTCTCGCCCCAGCTCCTCCGGGTCTCATGGCGGTGAGGATCTTGTGTTGGGTCAGTGCTTTTCCAGGGTTGGGCGGATGTGATGATATTATGCCAAGGCTCGGGGCACCTATTGTGGGAGTGGCCAAGCTGTAGGCACAGATTGCACCTGATCTGGTCACATTCCTACGGGTGTGACCAAGCCCCCACACATTATACAACGCTGGAAGGTGCACATCCTCACTAGTGCGGTTAGAGCACACACAAAATTTAACACATGCGTGGTTGCCCGGGTAATAACACACTCCCCTTTCCCTTCCATAAAGAAAGACATAGGTGGTGCCTGGGTACATTATGGTGGACTGACAGTCTCAACTGGACTCTCCATCCCCCCGCCGAACCCATCCTCATCATACACTTTGGTGAGTGGGGACAGGACCGAGCACTGGCCTCCTTAGCCATACCAGATATCCTCCGGGCTGGATGGATTCATTTTTAGGCGATTGTTACATTTTTAGTTTCTGGCTTTGTGATTGAAATCACCTGGAAACCTTCCCACATTGAGGATCTTTTTCAATTCCCATATTTTACACCAAACGCCTCCAATCCCTGGGACAGTTTAAAACTCACAATCAACCTCCGTCTCTGATTGGCTGATCAGAGCGAATACGTCATTTACAGTGAACCCCATTGACTCCATTAATAAACGCCGGCAAATTGGCTGTGTCGGTGGGGGTGTCCGCGTATCTTGTGGTCGGCGTGCCGGCCGAACCCACCGATCTTCACCACATTTCCTTCTCTTAAACAGCGGGGGGGGCGACGTCAGCAATGGTCCTTGCCTCACTTCAAACAACTCCTGCTCCCAACACATTGGGCTCTCTGTGTCCCCCCTGCCCCCTACACCTTTCTCACCACACCCTCATCGCACACCCATTAGAGACGTTATTAGGGTCCGTCTGGGTTAGTCCTCCTCTCCTGGGTCCTTTCTTCTGGATGTTTTCCCGCTCGGTTTTCCATCTCTTTCCATCTTTACCAGACTCCATTGCTTCAGAAAGTTCTTTATTTCTACAAGTCTTCTCCGGGTCCATAACCTCCACCGCCCCTTAATTTCCTTCTCCACCTCCTCCAACTCCCTGGTTATGTAATGAGTTTCCTGATGCTGTAGTTTCTCTTATCCGCAGCTCTTTCCATTCAAACGGGGTGATTTTGCAGCATGTGCTGCTCTATCTCTGCCTTCCTCCTGCTCAGCACGGCCATCGCCTTTAAGCTTTTTGGATTTCCTCCTGTTCTTCACTCCTGCTATCAATTGTTCGCTTTTCCTCTCTCCATCCCCCTCCCTCCTTCCATTCAGTCCCAGTGCACTCAGGCTCCTCCCCATGGAGTTCTCTCCTACCTGCTCCAGCAGGGCTGGTCCCCTGTTCATCCTCCTCCAGAGCCTTGTTCAGCCATTTCTTTGTAGGGAGTCCAGGCGTCGTTCATCACCCTTCACCTCCTTTGCATCGTTACTACAGACCCCCAGCGTCCTCCATGTTTCAGCGGCTTGTTTCTTAACCCGCAGCAAATTGGGGATTCCAGCACAACCCCCGGAATCTGCCTCTTTCATTATGTGCATGCGGTTCTCGACCCAGCTTGGGAGTCAGCCGCCTGGAATCGGCCTCTTCATTATGGCTCCATGCTCCCCAGCTGGGAGCCGCACAGCCCTGGAATCCTGCCTCTTTCATAGTGCGTCCATAGTTTCCCCAGCTGGGGAGGCAGCAACAGCCTGAACGGCCTCTTCATTATGGGCGTCCATGCTCCCCATCTGGGTGAGTCGCACAGCCCTGGAATCTGCCCTCTTTCTTATGGCGCCATGCTCCCCATGCCGGCAGCCAGCACAGCCCTGGAATACTGCCTCTTTCATATGGCGTCCCATGGTTCCCGCAGCTGGGGCCTTTCTGTGTTTTACTTTCCACTTTTAAATTGCTTTCAAAAACTTCCTTTTCTTCTTCCTTCTCTTTAGCCTTAAGGACACAGACGTGTTTGTCCTCACCGGTGTGTCTCTCCTGACCTCCTTAAGGTAACTCATGGCTTCTTCCCCCTCCACGGGCCTTCCCATGGTTAGGCAACTGGGGCTTCTTTTACCCATTAACAGCCTCAGGGGTTAGAGATACAAGGAAATCTCCTGCTAGAACTGGATAATAGGTAAGCAGAATAACGGCCCCTTCCCCTGGACCCAACCAGTGCCCCAGGACTGAAGAAAACACAAACTTCAGAGCTCACTTCTCCTTGCTGCTCCTCACATATGGGTGGGAGCTGCCATATTGTTTCCCTTAGACAGTACTATGAGGTATAGCTTATTGTATGTACAGAACATTCCTTCTCTGTATATTTTAATACATATGGGTGGGAGCTGCCTATGTTTCCCTTAGACAGTACAGTATGAGGGTATAGCTTATTGTGTGTACAGAACATTCCTTCTCTGTATATTTAATTTATACATATGGGTGGGAGCTGCCATATGTTTCCCTTAGACAGTACAGTATGAGGGTATAGCTTATTGTGTGTACAGAACATTCCTTCTCTGTATATTTTACATATGGGTGGGAGCTGCCATATTTTCCCGTACAGTACAGTATGAGGGTATCTTTATGTGTACAGAACATTCCTTCTCTGTATATTTATATTTACATATGGGTGGGAGCTGCCATATTGTTTCCCTTAGACAGTACAGTATGAGGGGATAGCTTATTGTGTGTACAGAACATTCCTTCTCTGTATATTTATACATATGGGGGGGAGCTGCCATATTGTTTCCCTTAGACAGTACAGTATGAGGGTATAGCTTATTGTATGTACAGAACATTCCTTCTCTGTAATTTATTTTATACATATGGGTGGAGCTGCATATTGTTTCCCTTAGACAGTACAGTATGAGGGTATAGCTTATTGTGTGTACAGAACATTCCTTCTCTGTATATTTATACATATGGGTGGGAGCTGCCATATGTTCCCTTAGACAGTACAGTATGAGGTATAGCTTATGTGTGTACAGAACATTCCTTCTCTGTATATTTATATTTATACATATGGGTGGAGCTGCCATATTGTTTCCCTTAGACAGTACAGTATGAGGGTATAGCTTATTGTGTGTACAGAACATTCCTTCTCTGTATTTTATTTATACATATGGGTGGGACTGCCATATTGTTTCCCTTAGACAGTACAGTATGAGGGTATAGCTTATTGTGTGTACAGAACATTCCTTCTCTGTATATTTATATTATACATATGGGTGGGAGCTGCCATATTGTTTCCCTTAGACAGTACAGTATGAGGGTATAGCTTATTCTTTATGTACAGAACATTCCCTTTATTATGATGATAAACATAGGATATTGTAGCATAAGGCCCTGGAATGTCCATTGATCTCCCATCATTTGGATGTACTAATGTGGACGGTCGTCTCTGTTTAAACCTCAGTTGGACCCAGTTCTATGTCTAGTTCCTCTTTTCTCTTGCTGGAACCATTTTAATGGCCCCTGGTTGGAACAAGACATTGGGAATTCTCAACTAATAGACCAGGATTAACTTTGTTCTCACCTTGGCTTAGAAAGATGTTTGGTGACGCACGGCTCACCTGAACAGGGGATTGATGGAAACCAGCAGAGGATCCCACCGCCAGTAGATTTGCTTCCTGGGCAGGTTCCTTTGAATTTTCATGACAGGGAAATATCATAGTGGTGTGAGACACGGTTTTAGTGGAGAGAGGGATAAAACACTGTTTCGGTCTCTTAGACTAATGGGGATTGGTCAGATCCCGGATGGATTTTAAACAACTGGTCATTTCCTATAGTGAAAATGTCTGTATAAGTTTATTTATTAGCGCCACTTGGACAGCAGCGCTGTACATTATAACAATACAGATTATACAGTATGTATGTATATAGTTTATTTATATAGCCACTTGGGTACACCAGCGCTGCATTATACAATACAGATTATCCAGTATGTATGTATATGTTTATTTATATAGCGGCCACTTGGGGACACAGCGCTGTACATTATAACAATCCAGATTATACAGTATGTATATGTTTATTTATATAGCGGCCACTTGGGTCTACAGCGCTTACATTATACAATACAGATTATACAGTAGTATGTATATGTTTTATTTATACCGCCACTTGGGGACACAGCCTGTACATTATAACAATACATTATTACAGTAGTATGTATATGTTTATTTATATAGCCCACTTGGGTACAGCAGCTGTACATTATAACAATACAGATTATACAGTATTATAGTAATATGTTATTTATAAGCGCCACTTGGGTACACAGCGCTGTACATTATAACAATACAGATTATACAGTATAGTATATGTTTATTTATATAGCGCCACTTGGGTACACAAGCGCTGTACTATAACAATACAGATTATACAGTTATGATATGTGTTTATTTATATAGGCCACTTGGGGACACACGCTGTAATTATAACAATACGATTATACAGTATGTATGTATTGTTTATTTATATAGCGCCACGTGGGTAACAGCAGCTTGTACAGTATAACATAGAATTATACAGTATGTATGTATATGTTTATTTATATAGCGCCACTTGGAACAGCGCTGTACATTATAACAATACAGATTATACAGTATGTATATGTTATTATATAGCGCACTTGGGTACACAGCGCTGTACATTATAACAATACAGATTATACATTGTATGTATATGTTATTTATATAGCGCCACTTGGGACCAGCGTCTGTACATTATCACAATACAGATTATACAGTATGTATGTATGTTTTATTTATATAGCGCCACTTGGGATACCAGCGCTGTACAATTAAACAATCCAGATTATACAGTATGTATGTATATGGTTATTTATATAGCGCCACTTGGGTACACAGCGCTGTCAATTATAACAATCAGATTATACTTATGTATGTATTGTTTATTTCTATAGCGCCACTTGGGTACACACGCTGTACTTATAACATACAATTATACAGTATGGTATGTATATGTTTATTTATATAGCCCACTTGGGCCACAGCGCTGTAATATCACAATACAGATTATACAGTATGTATGTATATGTTTATTATATTAGCGCCACTTGGGACACAGCGCGTACATTATAACAATACAGATTATACAGTATGTATGTATATGTTTATTTATATAGCGCCACTTGGGACACAGCGCTGTACATTATAACAATACAGATTATACAGTATGTCTGTTATGTTTATTTTATATAGCGCCACTTGGGTACCACGGCTGTACTATATAACAATACAGATTATACAGTGTGTATGTATAATGTTTAATTTATATGCGCGCCACTTGGGTACCCAGCGCTGTACATATAACAATACAGATTATACAGTATTATGTATATGTTTATTTATATACGCCACTTGGCCGCCAGTAGCTGTACATTTATAACGATACATATTATACAGTATGTATGTATATGTTATTTATATCGCGCCACTTGGGACACAGCGCTGTACATTATAACAATACAGATTATACAGTATGTATGTTATTTGATTTATAATGTGCCACTTGGTTACCCGCGCAGTACATTTATAACAATACAATTATACGTATGTATGTATATGTTTATTTATATGCGCCAACTTGGGACACAGCGCTCGTACATTATAACAACAGATTATACAAGTATGTATGTATATGTTTATTTATATCGCGCCCTTGGATACACACGCTGTACATATAAACAATACGATTATCAGTATGTATGTATATGTTTATATAGCGCCACTTGGGAACACAGCGCTATAACAATAACGAAATCCAATAAAGTCATACAAGGGGGATAAATACATATATAGTTTTCAGTCCATAAATAGCTCTTTTCAGTATGGAGGACATGTCATGGACTACATTCCCCTTTAATCATATCAGTATACAGTCCCACAGCAATAACTATTTATTGCAGATAGCAGTCTGGCACTTAACAATATCATAATAGAACTAACTTGTCTATATATTATAGATTGTGACACGATAGCAAGTACGGCACACGATGGTTTTAGGAGGTACCATTACTGAAATCCTGGCAGGGAAGGGGTTTAAGGTGGATTTGGTTTTAAATATTCGCACACGTTTCTGGAAAAAGGATTTCCCGCCGCTCGGCACAAACACCTCTGCTTCCATTATTATTTGCACAGGCCTTTATATACTCGTAAGCAAGAATAAAGTCTTAAAAATGACATGGTATTATAATGAACTGCATATGAGTGCAGCGCTGTGGCTTTTAAATAAGAGTTATACCGGAGCCCCACTCAATCCTCCTCCCCATTTGGTACAGAAGGAAACGCGCTTGACGGTGGGGGGGGGTATCATGCTCACAAATACAATCGCTGTTTCTTTTTATTATAACAACTTGTCTAGAGACAGAGGAAACGTGTTCACTCGGCGCCTGTTTGAGGCAAAATAAGTGTTTCCAACTTGGGACAAAATGGGGCCCATTCTCTTAGCTTAAGCAGCCAATCAAATCCTCACTGACATGTGGGGGAACTACTTACTCATAATACAGACGTGAAGTAGAGGGGAATAAAAAGTGTCAGATCATATACCAGCAGTATACAGGTTAGCACCACATATATAAGGAATTTCAATATCTCTCCTTCATGATTATAATCTGCCCATCCCGTGATTCTCTCTGTGTATCAAATAATCTTTCAAAATACTGATTCCAAGGTTGCGATGCCGGTGGTTGTATTGGGTCCTTGACTTTTTTAGGAACATTCCAAGTGGTTCTGTTGTTTGTTCACATGTATTAATAAACATAGATAGATAGAATAGATAGATAGATAGATAGAACAGACAGCAGCAGACAGACCAGACAGGACAGGAAACAGACAGTACAGACAGGACAGACAGACAGAAGACAGATAGACAGACGATAGACAGATAGAAGTAGCCAGTTAGACAGATAGACAATAGACAGATAGACAAGATAGACAGATGAGACAGATAGATAAGATTATGATACGACTGATAGATAGACACTGATAGATAGATAGACATAGATAGACGATAGATGATAGATAGAAGTAGATAGATAGATAGATAGATAGATTAGATAGATAGATAGATTATCATAGATACATAGATACACTAGATAGATAGACAATAGATAGATAGATGATAGATAGAAGATAAGATAGATAGACAATAGATGATAGATAGACACACAGTACAATGATAGACATAACAGATAGAGATAGATAGACTAGATAGATAGATGCTAGAAGATAACGTATAGATAGAAGATAGATAGATAGATAGGAACATAGATAGAGAGATAGATAGATAGACAAGAGTAATAGAATGCCAAGGACAAATAGACATAACAGTAAGAGAGATAGATAGATAGACGTGAAGACTAGTATTGATAGATAATGATAGAATAGACGATAGATAGATAGATAGATAGATAGATAGATATAGATAGACGATAGATAGATAGATAGATAGATAGATAATAGACAATAGATAATGATAGATATATGATAATAGATAGATAGATAACGAATATATGATAGACGAGCAGATAGATCGATAGATAGATTAGATACTGTAGAACAGAAGATATAGCTCGAAATAGAAAAAAGCCACAGAGAGTATACTAACAACAGATGAGAGATAGAAAAAGAGAGACAGAAGATAGTAGACAGGACAGGCAGATAGATAGATAGATAGATAGATAAATGATAGAATCATAGATAAGATCGATCAGACAGACAACAGGTAGGTAAAGATAGATACATGTTTTCTAATAGCAAACTCTTCCCTGTATCAGCTTGTTTTAAACCAGCTGATCGCTCATATGGATGAAACATACCGCGATCAGCTGTTTAAAAGACGGACCCCCTAACCTTGTGGAACTGGAACCGGAAGCGAGGAAGAAATACTCTGGAGAGGGGTCAGGGCCCGGCTCAATCCGCGGGGGGGTGGGCCCCTGCAGTACACCCTGATAACATATAGACAGATATAGCGATTCACAATGAGATAATTAGATAGATCGTACTTCGTAGATGTTAGATTACGGTAGATAGGCTAGGCCCAATAGACTAGATAAGATCGATAGCTGCTAGAGATTAGTCGAGAGAACAAGAGTCAATACTAGATCTAGCAGCTAGATAGTAGATAGTACGCCACTCAGCTGCGCAGCATAGATAGATAGACATATAGATCGAGAAATAGATGATCGATATAGAAAGCAAAAGCCAATTTTTAGATGCTCAGATCGCCTAGATCGCATAGCTATAGCTAAGACATCGATGACCCATAGATCGACATGACAGCATAGATCGATAGCTAGCAAGAGCCTTCCCCCTATATTTGATCCTTCCTCCATCATCTAGAGTTCGCATCGAGATCAGATCAGCTATCGTGGAGATCCGAGATGCCATAGGCAGATGCTTCTTCGCTCCGCCTCCCTTCCTCTATCATACGCTCTGCGATAGCTCCTTAGCTCACTACGTCCTCCCCACAGACTATTGTCCTGATCCAGACTCAGATTCCAATCCACCGACAGTATAAGCAGACAGTACCCATGAACTATTCAAATGACTTCCCCGCCGCCCCACGATACCGATACTTCTCGAGTTCCCACTACGTGTATGAACAGACAGACATAGAAGAAATACAGATGCATCATTAAATAGATATAAACATTGTAGGATGCACAACAGACAAGAAGACGATTACATATTAATAGACCATGTAAATAGACAGACAGCCAGACATACAGTTATAATATTAATAGACATATATAAATAGACAGACATACATACAGATTACATATTAATAGCCATTAAAATATACAGACAACATCCGATTACTCTTAAACTTGACAGATCAAAATAGATAAACAGACAGACAGACATACAGATTATATATTAAACAGACCGATATAAATAGAACAGACATACATACAGATTACATATTAAATGACTGTAATAGACGACACGACCATACCGATTACATATTAAATTGACAGATATAAAATAGATCAAACAGAAACCGACTGCACATACAGATTAATATATTAAATAGACAGATATAAAATGACAGATCCAATAGCAGAGTTATATTAATAGACAATGTAAATCATAGATTAGACAGCATACAGATCCATCTTAATAGACCTAGATATAAATAGACAGAACAAAATCCAGATTACGTATGTAAATAGACAGATATAAAATAACGACAGACATACATCAGATACTATAAACACAGATTAAATAGATAACAGACATACAGATTACATATAAATTAACAGATAAAAATAGATAGACAGACATACAGATTCAATTAAATAGACAGGTAAAATAATACCGACAGCAACCATACAGATTACATATTAAATAAACAGATATAAAATAGACCAGACAGACATACAGGATTACTATTAAATAGACAGAATAAAATAGATAACAGACATACAGCTATCATGTTAAAATAGACAGATATAAAAGACAGACAGATTACACATTAAATAGATATAAAATAGACAGACATACAGATTACATATTAAATTGATATGTAAAATAGATAGACAGACAGACAGACATACAGATTACATATTAACTAGACATGTAAAATAGACAGACAGACAGATTACATATTAACTAGACATGTAAAATAGATGTAATGGACAGACAGACACTGGCTGGCTGGTGAATAGAATATAATAGGTGCCATTGTTTGAATTGATCTGATTGGCAGCCTAGTTCTATAGTGTAGAGCGGATCTGTGAGACGTATCATATCCACGTGTAGAAATCTACGGAGCTTTATCAACCTCTGTCAGCTGCTCTGGTTGTCTCTGGTGCTTCATAATCCTGGCCCTGCCCAGGTCTCATCTCCTCTCTGATCCAGATAATCTCTTCTTATAACCAGGTCATCCATCTAGGCCTCTGTGTGTTTCCAACTCAGACACTGTAATTACTGGGCTTGTGCCCTGCTATTACTCACAGGCGATGCTTCCCTTGGTCCACGTTAAATGAAAGTCATCCACCATGATAACAAACAGAATGGCAAAAACAAGAGCTTGTATCCCTTGCAGATGCGCCTCTGTGATTTGTGTTAATAAGTTGTTGGCGGCAAAGCCATATGAAAGCCAGAAACATATTTCAAGATTATAACTTGTAAAACAATCTACAGCCTAAACCAACATTTACCCATATCGATTGTGATGTATAAACTTTACACTTTTACTTCCCTCTTCCTTTAGTAAGTGGAAAAGTTATACTGAGCATGTACAAGCTCACTGAGCTACAGGAAGGGGTGGTACCTGCAAGGATTTCCTTACTGTGTATCTTTGATTTAGAAGTTATACATTGATACATTGTTTTAATAGAAGTGATCTAGGCTGGTATACTAACCAATCAGAGTCTTTCTGAAAGAATCTGATTGGAAAAGAATCTGATTGGTATACTAACCAATCAGAGTCTTTCTGAAAGAATCTGATTGTATACTAACCAATCAGAGTCTTTCTGAAAGAATCTGATTGTAATCATTCGTGGAATTGGAAAAATCTGATTGGTATACTAACCAATCAGAGTCTTTCTGAAAGAATCTGATTGTAATCAATTCTGATTGGAAAAGAATCTGATTGGTATACTAACCAATCAGAGTCTTTCTGAAAAAATCTGATTGTAACAAATCAGAATTGGATACAATCAGATTCTTTCAGAAAGGTTTTAATCTGATCCCCAGACCATTTCCAAGGACCCAGAACCATTAACAGTAAGTTACCGTTGCTATTTTACCTTATATTTAGGCAGATCTGTTCAGATTTTTTTCTCCCATTGACTTTAATGTTTTTTTCTGCAAATTTTTTGAGCGCCCAGAAATAATTCCACCAGCGCAAAAAAGGGGGGGGGGGAATTCTCTGCAGAGATTCCAAACCTTGATTTAATTGCGTTCACGGGCCTCTATAGGGAATGTCTTTTAAATGGAAACTATTATTCACGTGAATAAAATTCTAATAATCCTTTAACAAAGCCCCAAGTTGAAAGTTGAGTTATATGTTTCATTTTACATGTAATTATATTGCTGCAGCTGCTGGAATTTAGTTTTTTCTTCACCATATTGTTCGTTCAGGTTTCTTCCCCAAGCATTAAAGAAACCCCTGATGGAACTAGGAATTTATATACCGGTATATATATATGAACACAGACAGAGGCAATTAGGCATCTTTATGGGCTGATGGAACCAGAGATTGCTGTGTAGCAAGCAATGAGATTTTAGCTTTTTACTAATGCAGTTCGATAGCTGATTGGCTGTTCCAGGGTACAATCGGAGCAGGGTTAGGCTACCGATTGGGTGAACCAGTTGATGTCCCCCACCTTGTGGCGTCCAGATGGGAACCTGAAGTAGAATATTTTCCACCTGGACCGATCTTCGTTTCCTTTTGATAAACCGATCGGTATTGTTGTCAATCAGGAAAACGATATATTTATTGAACCGCACGAAATATCCACCCTGGGAATTTTTACTTTCTTGCAACGGATCAGACCAACAATTAAAGTAACCCCCTGTCTACCAGAGCACAGAAATCATTAATAACAAATTTCTACTGTAATAATGTCAGGGTGTATGGTATGGAATCCCGTCTTTATTACACCCTTTCTACATGATACCGAATCCCGTCTTTATTACACCCTCTTCTACATGATACCGAATCCCGTCTTTATTACACCCTTTCTACTCTGATACCCATCCGTTCTTTTGATCACCCCTTCTACATAATACCGAATTCCGTCTTTATTACACCCTCTTCTACATAATACCGAATTCCTGTCTTTATTACAACACCTCTTCTACATGATACCGAATCCCGTCTTTATTACACCCTTTCTACATGATACCGAATCCCGTCTTTATTACACCCTCTTCTACATGATACCGAATTCCGTCTTTATTACACCCTCTTCTACATAATACCGATTCCGTCTTTATTACACCATTTCTACATGATACCGAATCCTGTCTTTATTACACCCTCTTCTACATAATACCGAATTCCGTCTTTATTACACCCTTTCTAACATGATACCGAATCCCGTCTTTATTACACCCTTTCTACATGATACCGAATCCCGTCTTTATTACACCCTCTTCTACATGATACCGAATCCCGTCTTTATTACACCCTCTTCTACATGATACCAATCCCGTCTTTATTACACCCTCTTCTACATGATACCGAATCCCGTCTTTATACCCCTCTTCTACAGGATACCCGCATCCCGTCTTTATTACACCCTTTCTACTGATACTGGAATCCCGTCTTTATTACACCCCCTTCTACATGATACGAATCCCGTCTTTATTACACCCTCTTCTACATACCGATCCGTCTTTATTCCCCTTTCTACAGATACCGAATCCCCGTCTTTATTACCCCTTTCTACATGATACCGAATCCCGTCTTTATTACACCCTTTCTACTGATACCGAATCCCGTCTTTATTACACAACACTTTCTACATGATACCGAATCGCCGTCTTTATTACACCCTCTTCTACATACTACCGAATCCCGTCTTTAATTATATAATAACCCCCTTTCTACATGATACACGAATTCCGTCTTTATTACACCCTCTTCTACATAATACCGAATTCCGTCTTTATCAACCCCTCTCTACATAATCCCGAATTCCGCTTTATTACAACCCTCTTCCACATGATACCGAATCCCGTCGTTTATTACACACCTTTCTACATATACCGAATTCCTCTTAATACACCCTTTCTACATGAACCGAATCCGGTCTTTATTACACCTTTCTACATGAACCGAATCCTCTTTTATTACACCCTTTCTACATGATACCGAATCCCGCTTTATTACACACCTTCACATGAACCGATCCCGTCTTTATTACACACACCTTTCTCATGACTACCGAATCCCTCTTATTACACCCTCTTTACATGATACCGAATCCCGTCTTTTATTACACCCTTTCTACTGATACCGAATCCCGTCTTTATTACACCCTTTCTACATGATACCGAAATCCCGTCTTTTTACCCCTCTTCTAACATGATACCGAATCCCGTCTTTATTACACCCTCTTCTACATATACCGAATCCTCTCTTTATTACACCCTCTTCTACACTAATACCGAATTCCGTCTTTATTACACCCCTCTTTACATAATACCGAATTCCGTCTTTATTACAACCCTCTTCACATGATACCGAATCCCTTCTTTATTACACACCTTTCTACATGATAACCGAATCCCGTCTTTATTACACCCCTCTTCTACATGATACCGAATCCCGTCTTTATTACACCCTCTCTTCTACATATACCGAATTCCGTCTTTATTCACACCCTTTACATGATACCAGAATCCTCGTCTTTATAATTACACCCTCTCTACATAATACCAATTCCGTCTTTATTACACCCTTTCTACATGATACCGAATCCCGTCTTTATTAACCCTTTCTACATGATACCGAATTCCCGTCTTATTACCCCCTTTCTACACTGATACCGATCCCTTCTTATTACACCCTTTACTACGTAACGATCCTCTTTATTACACCCTTTCTACATGATACGAATCCCGTCTTTATTACACCACTCTTCTACATGATACCGAATCCCGTCTTTATTTACACCCTTTCGTCCCTACATGATACTGACATCCCGTCTTTATTACACCCTCTTCTACATGATACCCGAACAAATAATTAATTCCCGTCTTTATTACACCCTCTTCTACATTACCGAATTCCGTCTTATTACACCCTTTCTACATATACCGCCTTCTTCTATCCCCTTTTACGATACCGAATCCCGTCTTTATTAGCAACACACTCTTCTACAGGATACCGAATCCGTCTTTTTACACCCTTTTTACATGAACCGAATCCGTCTTTATTACAACCCCTCTACATGATACCGAATCCCGTCTTTATTACACACCCTTTCTACATGATACCGAATTCCGTCTTTATTACACCTCTTCTACATAAGACCGATTCTCCGTCTTTATTACACCTCTTCTACATAATACCGAATTCCTCTTATTACACCCTCTTCTACATGAACGAATCCCGTCTTATTACACCCTTTCTACATGATACCGATATCCGTCTTTATTAACACCCTTTCTACATGATACGATCCCGTCTTTATTACACCCTTCTACATGATACCGAATCCCGTCTTTATTACACCCTTTCTACATGATACCGAATCCCGTCTTTATTACACCCTCTTCTACATGATACCGAATCCCGTCTTTATTACACCCTTTCTACATGATACCGAATCCCGTCTTAATTCACACCCTCTTCTACATGATTCCCGAATCCGTCCTTTATTACACCCTTTACTACATGATACCGACTCCCGTCTTTCTATACACCCTTTCACTACATGATACCGAACCCGTCTTTATTACACCCTTTCTACATGATACCAGCCCGTCTTTATTACACCCTTTCTACATGATACCGATCCCGTCTTTATTACACCCTTTTACTGATACCGAATCCTGTCTTTATTACAACCCTTTCATACAAATATCGAATCCTGTCTTTATTACACCGCTTTCTACATATACCGAAATTCCGTCTTATTACACCCTTTCTACGATATCGAATCCTGTCTTTATTACACCCTTTCTCATGATACCGACATACCCCGTCTTTATTACACACCTTTCTACATGAACCAATCCGTCTTTATTACCCTTCTACATGATCGAGATCCGTCTTTATTACACCCTTTCTACATGATACCGATCCCGTCTTTATTACACCCTTTCTACATATACCGAATCCCGTCTTTATACACCCCTTTCTACATGATACCGAATCCGTCTTTATTCCAACCCTTCTACATGATACCGAATCCCCGTCTTTATTACACCCTTCTACATGATACCGATCCCGTCTTTATTACACCCTTTCTACATGATCCCTGATCCCGTCTTTATTACACCCTTTCTACATGATATCGAATCCTTCTTTATTACACCCTTTCTACATGATACCGAATCGTCTTTATTACACCCCTTTCTACCTGATACCACCGAATCCTGTCTTATATTACACACCTTTCTTTTACATGATACCGAATCCTGTCTTTATTAACACCCTTTCTACATGATACCGAATCCTGTCTTTATACACCCTTTCTACATGATACCGAATCCTTCTTATTATATAACCCTTTCTCGTGATACCGAATCCGGTCTTTATTACACACCTTTCTACATGTACCGAATCCCGTCTTTATTACCCCTTTCTACATGATACCGAATCCTGTCTTTATTACCCCTTTTCTACTGATACGATCCTGTCTTATATACACCCTTTCTACATGATACCGAATCCTGTCTTTATTAACACCCTTCTTACTTACCGAATCCCGTCTTTATTACACCCTCTTCTACATGATCCGAATCCCGTCTTTATTACACCCTTTCTACATGATACCGAATCCTGTCTTTATTACACCCTTTCTACATGATACCGAATCCGTGTCTTTATTACACCCTTTCTACATGATACCGAATTCCTGTCTTTATTATATACCCTTTCTATGTGATACCGAATCCGGTCTTTATTACACCCTTTCTACATGATACCGAATCCCGTCTTTATTACACCCTTTCTACATGATACCGAATCCTGTCTTTATTACACCCTTTCTAAACCGTCTGTTTATCACCTTTCACATGATACCGAACCCGTCTTTATTACACCCCTTTCTACATGATACCGAATCCTGTTTTATTCACCCTTTCTAAATTAGTCGATCCGTCTTTATACACCCTTCTACATGATACCGAATCCCGTCTTTATTACACCCTTTCTAACATTATACCGAATCCTGTCTTTATTACACCCTTTCTTACATGTACCGAATCACTGTCTTTATTACACCCTTTCTACATGATACCGAATCCTGTCTTATTAAACCCCTTTCTATGATACCGAATCCGTCTTTATTAACATATAACAATAATACATCACCCTTTCTACATGATACCGAATCCGTCTTTATTACACCCTTTCTACATGATACCGAATCCGTCTTTATTACACCCTTTCTACATGATACCGAATCCCGTCTTTATTACACCCTTTCTACATGATACCGAATCCCTCTTTATTACACCCTTTCTACATGATACCGAATCCCGTCTTTATTACACCCCTTTTCTACATGATACCGAATCCCGTCTTTATTACACCCTTTCTACAATCCGAATCCCTTCTTTATTACACCCTTTCTACATGATACCGAATCCTGTCTTTATTACACCCTTTCTCATGATACCGAATCCTGTCTTTATTACACCCTTTCTACATGATACCGATTCCCGTCTTTATTACACCCTTTCTACATGATACCGAATCCCGTCTTTATTACACCCTTTCTACATGATCCGAATCCTGTCTTATTAATTTACAATAAATACACCCAAAATAAACCGATTCCACCGAATCACCAACAAACACCCTTTCTACATGATACCGAATCCGTCTTTATTACACCCTTTTCTCATGATACCGACACCTGTCTTTATTACACCCTTTCTACATGAATCCCGAATCCTGTCTTTATTACACCCTTCTACTGATACCGAATCCGTCTTATTCCCCTTCTACATGATACCGAATCCCGTCTTTATTACACCCTTTCTACATGATACCGAATCCTGTCTTTAATTACACCCTTTCTACATGATACCGAATCCTGTCTTTATTACACCCTTTCTACATGATACCCAATCCGTCTTTTATTACACCCTTTCTACATGATACCGAATCCTGTCTTTATTACACCCTTTCTACATGATACCGATCCTGTCTTTATTATACACCCTTTCTATGTGATACCGAATCCTGTCTTTGATTCAACCTTTCTACACTGATACCGAATCCCGTCTTTATTAACAACCCCTTTTCTACATGATACCGAATCCTGTCTTTATTACACCCTTTCTAACTGATCCCGAATCCTGTCTTTTTACCCCCTTTCTACATGATAACCCAATCCGGTTCTTTATTCCACCCTTTCTAATGATACCCCAATCCTGTCTTTATTACACCCTTTCTACATGAATCCGAATCCCGTCTTTATATCACCTTTTACATGATACGAATCCTGTCTTTAAACACCCTTTCTACATGATACCTAATCCTGTCTTCATTACACCCTTTCTACATGATACCGAATCTTGTCTTATTACACCCTTTTCTACATGATACAGCATCCCGTCTTTATATATACCCTTTCTACATGATACCGAATCCTTCTTTATTACACCTTTCTACATGATACCGAATCCCGTCTTTATTACACCCTTTCTATGTGATACCGAATGCTGTCTTTTAATTTTTACACCCCGTCTATGTTGTCCAAATCCTTTCTTTATTACACGTCTCTATTATACAGAATCCCGTCTTTATTATACACCGTCTCTATGGTAACGGATCCATTTTTCATGTACCCAGTCCCAGCACCATGCACACTGTACCCAGTCCCGGCACCATGGACAATGTACCCAGTCCCGGCACCATGCACACTGTACCCAGTCCCGGCACCATGCACACTGTACCCAGTCCCGGCACCATGCCAACACTGACCCACGTCCCGTCACCATGCGCCACTGTACCCCGTCCCCAGCACCATGCACACTGTACCCAGTCCCGGCAACATGGACAAATGTGTACACCATCCCGGCACCATGAACACTGTACCCAGTCCCGGCACCATGCCACTGTAACCCAGTCCCGGCAACCATGCACACGTACCCATTCCCGTGCACCATGCACATGTGGGCTGTACCCAGTCCCCGCACCATGGACAATGTACCCAGTCCCGGCACACATGCACACCTTACCCGTCCCGCACCATGCACCTGTACCCAGTCCCGGCACCATGGACATTAACCAGTCCCGGCCTATGCACACTGTACCCAGTCCGCACCATGGACACTTACCCAGTCCCGCACCTGACACTGTACATGCTGCACCATGCATGTACCCAGTCCCGCACCATGCACACGTACCCAGTCCCGCAACATGACAATGTACCCAGTCCCGGCACCATGCACACTGTACCAGTTCCCGGCACCATGGACACTGTACCCATCCGGCACCATGACAATGTACCCAGTCCCGCACCATGCACACTGTACCCAGTCCCGGCACCATGCACACTGTAACCCAGTCCCGCCCATGCACACTGTACCCAGTCCCGGCACTGGACAATGTACCCTCCTGCACCAGCCACTGTACCCAGTCCGGCACCATGGACACGTACCCAGTCCCGGCACCATGGACAATGTACCATCCCGGCACCATGCACCTGTACCCAGTCCCGCACATGCACACTGTCCCATCCCGGCACCATGGACACTGTACCCAGTCCCGGCACCATGCACACTGTACCCAGTCCCGGCACCATGCACACTGTACCCAGTGCCGGCACCATGCACACTGTACCCAGTCCCGGCACCATGGACACTGTACCCGTCCCGCACCATGCAACACTGTACCCAGTCCCGGCACCATGACACTGTACCCAGTCCTGGCACCATGGCACACTGTACCAGTCCGCACCATGCACACTGTACCAGTCCCGCACCATGCACACTGTACCCAGTCCCGGCACCATGCACACTGTACCAGTCCCGGCACCATGCACACTGTACCCAGTCCCGGCACCATGCACACTGACCCAGTCCCGCACCATGCACACTGTAACCCAGTGCCGGCACCATGCACACTGTACCCGTCCGGCACCATGGACACCTGTACCCAGTTCCCGCACCATGGAAACTGTACCCAGTCCCGGCACCATGCACACTGTACCCAGTCCCGGCACCATGGACACTGTACCCAGTCCCGGCACCATGCACACTGTACCCAGTCCCGGCACCATGCACACTGTACCCAGTCCCGGCACCATGCACACTGTACCCGTCCCGGCAACATGGACAATGTACCCAGTCCCGGCACCATGCACACTGTACCCAGTCCGGCACCAGGGACATGTACCCAGTCCCGGCACCATGCACACTGTACCCTGTCCCGGCACCATGCACACTGTACCCAGTGCCGCACCCATGCACACTGTACCATCCGGCACCATGGACCATGTACCCAGTCCCGGCCCCATGGACACTGTACCCGTCCCGGCACCATGCACCTGTACCCAGTCCCGCACCATGGACAGACCCAGTCCTGGCACATGCACACTGTACCCAGTCCCGGCACCATGCACACTGTACCCAGTCCCGGCACCATGCACACTGTACCCGTCCGGCACCATGCACACTGTACCCAGTCCGGCACATGCACCTGTACCCATCCGCACATGGACACTGTACCCAGTCCCGGCACCATGCACACTGTACCCAGTCCCGGCACCATGGACACTGTACCCAGTCCCGGCACCATGGACACTGTACCCAGTCCCGGCACCATGCACACTGTACCCAGTCCCGGCACCATGGACATTCATCTCTAAGGCAACAAATCCGATTATTAACTTCCCATGGAAGAATTGTCTCCATTAGTGATTAATACATGGGGGGGGGAGAATTCTATAGACTTTTTAATAATTCACCAAAGAATTGCACCTGCGGCTCACTCACACCCCTGCATTCTGCCCTCGCTCTGAGACCTGTGAGTCACATTCAGAACACTGCAGGTAGGTTACAATAGAGAGAACTACATGTGATGAAGAAAGGGGAAGAGGGTGGAAGGTACAGAGAGGAATCTTCATTTATACAGCCAGGCTGGGGACTGGGAGAAATGAACCTCTTCTGCTGTAGGATGTGGAACCATTGAATACAAGTCCTGGTCCATCCTCCTGCTATCCAGCTACACATGGACCACCCTAGTGCCTTACACGTGCTTGTTTATAAGGGGCTCCATCTGGAGTTCCAGGTCATCTCGGCTAAGAGAAAGGGAATTTTCTCTGATTTCGGACAGATCAATAGGTTCATAATAAGCTTTTGGCTCATATTGTACAGTCCAAGCGAATCAATATGGTAGCTTTGGGCCATTAGCAAATTGCAAATTTAGACACTAAGTTCCATGATGAGAGACGAGTCTCTAAGGGTCTGTCCTGGGTCCGGTGCTTTTTTACTCCTAAATGACCTACAAGTAACAGTACGACCTTTGTGTTAACCGATACTAAACCGTGCAGGACAATGGGCTCGTGCAAGATCTCGCCACCTTACAAACCGAGTAATAGACTTGGGGATCAGGCGACAAAGTGGAAAATGCAAAGTTAGATACATTAGGAAAACTAACATGGACAATATGGCAGCTCCCACCCATATGTATAAATATACAGAGAAGGATGTTTGTACACACATAACCTATACCCTCATACTGTACTGTCTAAGGGAAACAATATGGCAGCTCCCACCCTATGTATAAATTATATATACAGAAAGGAATGTTCTGTACACACAATAAGCTATACCCTCATACTGTACTGTCTAAGGGAAACAATATGGCAGCTCCCACCCATATGTATAAATATACAGAGAAGGAATGTTCTGTACATCCAATAAGCTATACCCTCATACGTACTGTCTAAGGGAAACAATATGGCAGTTCCCACCCATATGTATAATATACAGAGAAGGAATGTTCTGTACAACATAATGCTATCACCCTCATACTGTACTGTCTAAGGGAACAATATGGCAGCTCCCACCCTATGTATAAATACTGTGTGTTACGATTTCCATCCCCTGTCCCCTTGTGTCAGGTGGGGAATATAACAGGTTATTCAATAAAGTTCTTATCATTTAAAATGGTGCTAATTTTGCCCCACCATCAGATCTTATTTAAAATTTGAAAGCCAACATCTGATTGGTTGGGGCAAAATTAGCAACCATTTTAAACAATAAGAACTTTTATTGAATCTCCCTAAAAGTCTCTCGCTGGACAGGAGGGATATTGACTGCCTGTGAACGTGTTCGTGGAGACAATCTCCATGGTTTAGCAGGTTCCAGTGGGAACATTATCGAGAATGAATATGAGATTGATGGGGTGTATTTAGTAGCACATATTGCACTTGTACACACACTTTAATATGCTGAGAAAAGCCATTAGAGCTGGGTAAGTAAAGACGGCCATCAGATTAATGTTGCTACCTAAGCACCATTTATTGCTTTTTATTCACATAAGCTCAACTATGTAAATGCCTGAGAAACGGACAATCTGCCCAGATCCAACAGCAATTTCAATGTCCTCCGTCACAAAAGAAGTTTGGTTCAGTTCAGGAGAATTATTAAGAAACACTAACTTGGAATTTTAAATATTCTCGATTTAAAAAGGAGATCTGTATTGTTCAGCAACACACAGTTTTGCCCACTCCTCCACCTCCTTTGTCTAAGCTCCGCCCCACACCACAACAAGTCTGTCCATCATTTAGGCCCTGGGCCAGATGGGGGTGGTAGCAAAAACATACAATTTAGTTTTCCAATGTGAAGATGGTAGAGCCAAAGAAAGAAGTAAGCTGGATTGATGTACTGGACTGTATATCCTGTCTGGACTGCAGTCAAAACAGAAAATGCCGTCCACAGGGAAAATAAGTATTCCAGACTTCTGTAATGTTCCTAGGGGGTGAGGGCCTAGAAGTCAGTCCTCACCCTGGGTACTATTTGGTTGTTGAACGTGAGAAGGAACACACATACACAAATGTAACTATTGATTGCCGAGGTATACTGCCCATTCAATGGTAGGAATACAAAATACCTTCCCAAGGAAAATAACTCAATATTCTTTCCTATAGCCGCTTTGAGTTCTTTCACTTTTATCCATTGAGATACAAAATATCAAATTCACAGCTTCTAACTCTCCTAGGTGAAGCTTCACACACTGAGCATGTCTGTACCACCGGGTAATTAAACTAAGGTTTCCAGAATTCAAACTGATTATCTTTGGTTAGGGATTACCAGAAAGACAGTAATCTAATACATCAATTTATCAGTACTTTCTTTGGTATAAGAAGATAGCAATGTTGTAAACTGGGGTACACATGTTGGACTGAAGGTCGCTACTAGTGAGCAATTACCATCTGAAGGAGAGGAATCAGGGGCGTAACTACCAGGGGATCAGCATGAGTTGACCACAGGGGGCCCAGGAGCCAAGGGGGCCCCATCTTCCTAATTTTACTATGGCAATTTAGCCTCCCTCCAGAAAATCACTGTTTGATGAAGCACGATAGGGGCCCATCATAGTTTTGGCTGGGGGCCCAGTGATTCCTCGTTACACCACTGGAGGAATGTTCTGTACACACAATACCTATACCCTCATACTGTACTGTCTAAGGGAAACACATGGCAGCTCCCACCCATATGTATAAATATACGAGAAGGAATGTTCTGTACACACAATAACTATACCCTCATACTGTACTGTCTAAGGGAATATATGGCAGCTCCCACCCATATGTATATAAATATACAAGAAGGAATGTTCTGTACATACAATAAGTTATACCCATACTGTGTACTTTCTAAGGGAAACACTATGGCAGCTCCCACCACATATGTATAATATAATATACAGAGAAGGAATGTTCTGTATACACAATAAGCATACCCTCATACGGTACTGTCTAAGGGAAACAATTGGCAGCTCCACCCTAATGTATAAATATACAGAGAAGAGATGTTCTGTACACACAATAACCATACCCTCATACTGTACTGTCTAAGGGAAACAATATGGCAAGCTCCCACCCATATGTATAAATATAAATATACAGAGAAGGAATGGTTCTGTAACACACAAGCTATACCCTCATACTGTACTGTCTAAGGGAACAATTGGCAGCTCCCCCCATATGTATAAATATACAGAGAAGAATGTTCTGTACATCACATAAGCTATACCCTCATACTGTACTGTCTAAGGGAAACAATATGGCAGCTCACCCCATATGTATAAATATACAGAGAAGGAATGTTCTGTACACACAATAAGCTATACCCACCTCATACTGTACTGTCTAAGGGAAACAATATGGCAGCTCCCACCCATATGTATATATACAAGAAGGAATGTTCTGTACACACAATAAGCTATACCCTCATCTGTACTGTCAGGGAACAATATATGCAGCTCCCACCATATGTATAAATATACAGAGAAGGAATGTTCTGTACACACAATAAGCTATACCCTTATACTGTACTGTCTAGGGAAACAATATGGCACTCCACCTTGTATAAATATAAATATACAGAGAAGGAATTGTTCTGTCCACATACAATAAGCTATACCCTCATACTGTACTGTCTAAGGGAAACAATATGGCAGCTCCCCACCCATATGTATATATTAATATACAGAGAAGGAATGTTCTGTACACACATAAGCTACCCTCATACTGTACTGTTAAGGGAAACAATATGGCAGCTCCCACCCATGTATAAATATACAGAGAAGGAATGTTCTGTACATACAATAAGCTATACTCTCATACTGTACATCTAAGGGAAACAATATGGCAGCCCACCCATATGTATAAATAACAGAAGAATGTTCTTTACATCACAATAAGCTATACCCTCATACTGTACTGTCTAAGGGAAACAATTGGCAGCTCCCACCCATATGTATAAATATAAATATACAGAGAAGGAATGTTCTGTACACACAATAAGCTATACCATCATACTGTACTGTCTAAGGAACCAATATGGCAGCTCCCACCCATGTATAAATAAACGAGAAGGAATGTTCTGTACATACAATAAGCATACCCTCATACTGTACTGTCTAAGAGAAAAATATGGCAGCTCCCACCCATATGTAATAAATATACAGAGAAGGAATTTCTGTACACACAATAATCTATACCCTCATACTGTACTGTCTAAAGAAACAATATGGCAATCCACCCATATGTATACATATAATATACAGAGAAGGAATGTTCTGTACACACAATAAGCTATACCCTCATACTGTACTGTCTAAGGGAAACAATATGGCAGCTCCCACCCATATGTAAAATATAAATATACAGGAAGGAATGTTCTGTACACCAATAAGCTATACCCTCATACTGTACTGTCTAAGGGAAACAATATGGCAGCTCCCACCCATATGTATAACATTAAATATACAGAG